>ML778657.1:688760-806817 GCA_009831015.1 Picea engelmannii | reverse complement strand
ATTTTGCACATATTCCAAAGGAGAATAGGAGGAAATTGGATGCTAAAGCCACTAAATGTATTTTCATTGGGTACTATTTTGAATTTAAAGCATACAAACTGTTTGATCCTTCTACTCACAAAGTATTTGTAAGTAGAGATGTACTTTTCCATGAGCAGGAAGCAGGAAATCATGACGACAACAGTCATGAGGAATGGCAGAGACTCCTTGATGAAGGAGTTAAAGAAGAGCAGCAACAATAGCATCCCACACAACAACAACCATCCCCACAGCGACAACAGCAACCATCCCCGCAGTGACAACAACAACAGTAGAAATAAGGACTCAGTGATATGGACAATTCTAACAGTCACAATTCACCTACAGGTGAAGACATATCTTCACAAAGTGGGGAGGAACATAATCAATTGAGAAGATCTTCAAGACAGATTCGACTTCCTAAGAGGTATAAAGACTATGCCCTAATGAGTAGCATTTCAAATTTCATAGAATGCATGAATTTTGATGAAGCTAATGAACATGATGAATGGAGAAATGCAATGGAGGAAGAATATGAATCTATAATGAAAAAGAATACTTGGGAATTGACTGAATTTCCTAAACATAAGAAGCCCATTGGATGCAAATGGATATACAAACCCAAGTTTAAATCAGATGGTAGTATAGATAAGTATAAGGCTAGACTGGTGGCAAAGGGGTATTCGCAAACATAAGGTATTGATTATGCTGAAACATTTGCACCAATAGCTAAATTGAATACTATCAGAATGTTAATCACTTTAGCTACAAAGTATCATTGGAAGTTTCATCAGTTAGATGTTAAATCTGCATTTTTGAATGGTGAGTTAAAGGAAGAGGTTTACCTTACTCAACCTGAAGGGTTTGCTGAAAAGGGGCAAAAACACTTAGTGTGTAAGTTAAAGAAATCATTGTATGGACTAAAACAGGCACCTAGGTCATGGTACGAGAAGATAAACTCTTTCTTTCTTCAACAGGGTTTTATGCGGAGCAAAAGTGATCCAAATCTGTATACCAAATTTGATGAACATGGGTATATAGTATTGATTTCATTATATGTTGATGATTTAATAATTACAAGAAATGCAGAGAAATTAATTGATAAAATCAAGGAGCAGTTATCAAAGGTATTTGAAATGAAAGATCTTAGTGAGTTACATTACTGCCTAGGTCTTGAAGTTTGGAGAAATGCAGGCCAAACTTTTGTTTGTCAGAGTAAGTATATAAGAGAAATACTTAAGAGATTTAAAATGGATCAGTGTAAGTCTTCTATTGTTCCCATGCAATAGAATGTAAAACTGTCTTGTGATGATGGTTCAAAGGAGGTGAATGGCACTGTGTATAGACAGATGGTGGGTAGTCTGAATTATCTCACCACAACCAGACCTGATATTTCATATTCTGTGAGTGTGTTAAGTCAGTTCATGGCGAAACCTCATGAAATCCATTGGAATGCAGCAAAGGCAATACTCAGGTATCTAAAAGGTACACTTGATTATGGTATTAAGTATACTGATGCATCTAATGTTGAGTTGACAGGTTATTCAGAATCTGATTGGGCTGGAAATCTGGATGATTGAAGATCAACCACTGGATATGCATTCAGCATTGGATCCGGGGTTGTTTCATGGAGAAGTTAAAAGCAGCCTACTATATCTTTGTCTTCTACCGAAGCAGAATATAAATCCTTGTGTGCAACAACTTGTGAAGTTGTTTGGTTAAGAAGACTTCTTCAAGATGTTGGAGAAGAACGAAAGGAACCTACGATGATCATATGTGATAATCAAAGTTCAATCAATATTGCGAAGAATCCAATTTTTCATGCAAGGACAAAGCATGATGAATCTCAGTATCATTTTGTTCAAGAAAAGTTGCAGTCAAATGAAATAACTCTTGTGTATTGTAATACTAGTGAAAATGCTGTTGATGTTTTCACTAAGCCTCTTGGAAATATTAAGTTTGAAATGTTTAGGGAGATGTTAGGTGTAGAAGTCAATCCATTCTCCATTAAGGGGGAGACTTGGAAATAATGGAGAAAGCGCCAGTTGTAAACGCCAGTTATAAGCTTCAGTTGTGAGAGTTAGTTGTGAGAGTCAGTTGTAGGTGTGTTAAGAGTCGGTTCTTAGTTAAGAGTCTAGTTGTCTTTGGTTTGCATGTAACCGACTCCGGAGAGTCTTTTCCTATATAAAGATGTAATTCGTCTTCATTAAATAATACATAAGTGAGCGTAGCCTCACCGTGTTTGTTTGCATGGTTTATTTTATCTGTTCTGGGTGGAACGAATCCCCTTGACGCAGGGCATCACATTTTCGAACCCAGCCGCAGGTGAGAGGATCCTGGCGTTGTTAAGTTGGCTCCTTACATAGAGAAAGAAAAAAAATGAGTTTCCTCACGCGTGAGAGAGAGAGGTTTTTGGGATATCGTTCATAATATGAACTCTTTAAGATGTGCCCATCATACTCTTCATTGAAATCTAATTCAAGACTTTAAATCGACAGTTTTACCTCTATCAGAGCTTGGAAAAACTCCCTTTTACACCATTCGCCCACTCCCCCATTGCTCATCTGTGTGTGAATGCTTAGACAATGATTTTGTTGTGTTTCTCTTCTGGTAGCATTTTTGCTACGTCCCCTCCTTCCTCAACATCCTCACCCTCCCCTCGGCATGCTTTATTATGGGAACCCCAAGGATAATAAGTGTGAACCCTTATTTCGCTAACTATATCCACCGATAGCAAAGGGAACGTCCCTTATTGTGTTGGTTGAACCTCTAAAATATTATTTCTTTTATATTTCAGTTCAATCTTTTTCCCATTTAAAAATTTATATCAGTTTACAATTTACATTTTAAGGTTATATCAGTTAAAATTATTCTTAAAATCATACCTTTCGAGCTGTGAAATTTATGCCTCAAAGTAAAGAATGGGGTTAACCTCTCATATATTTCTTTTCAATTGGTTATTAATATTATGGTTATAGGTAGTCACACACGGAACTAATGCATGATAATATGACTTTTATAAATTAAATTCTTCTCCTACGAATGACCAACTTAGGCTCCTAACTTTTATTTCCACCATTTGTTGTTGAAATGGATATAGAACCTTTGTAGTTAGAATGATTAAGTGACTCCTACAACCACCTTTAAAAGGCTCTTAAATATAAATTATGCATGTTATATAAATCTTCGTGTCTCTGGTGATTATAAATACATGAATACAGTATTTTCATAGTGCAATTAGTAATGAGACTGTTGTTTGTGGACAAAAGTAGATCCTGATGGACAAAAATATTGATGGTAGAGCAATAAATTTCCATAATATACAATTTTTATTGATGCTGAAATTTAATCTAGAATACATGTATTAACACTTGTATTATCTGGAATTTTCCCATCTTATATCAGTAGAATATATGTTAAGTTATTATTTCCATGCACATTTATTTAAAGTAGTATGATATTGTATTTTAATTTATGGTTAGTTCACTGGAAAAGATGAAAACAAAATAAACAAGGGAGATAGCGCTTATGAATTGATGTTTAGATCTTAGGCTTTACACAATTAAAAAGTAATGAATGCAATTTTCCTTGTTTCATTGAATAGCTTGATTGATTTTAGAATGCTTCGTCTCGTTCCATACTCTATGAGAGTTATAAATTGGTAATTACCTTGCGCCTTGATTAAACACGATGTATGGATGATGGTGGCTAAGTTTACTATTTGCACCATAAAATCAATTGAATTCACCTTCGATTACTCGCATGCAATGTAACTATGGGGATGCACAATTTCCTCAGTTCTTAGATTAACTGCGCTCATTTTAATGACATCGACTTATGTCCAATTAAGTACTTGGATCACGTGCGCATCTTGGATGTTAATGACAAATGGTGAATTTTTTACTTCTTCTCACATTGAAACTAATCGATGATTTACTGGCGTCATGGATATTACTGTGATTATTATTGGCATGTTTGCATACATTTGTTAATGATAGCGAATGTTTTAATTTAGAAAATAAGATTAAATGCACGTTTGAATAATGTATTGTATGAGGTTTAGATCTTACTCATCTTGCTTAAATTGAAAATTTATGTAACAAAAGATAGTTTATATCTCATAACTCTCGCGCGCCTTTGAATAATTGTTGAATCGTGTTGACTTCACTGTGCCTTAATTTATGTGTTCTTGACTGATTAGTAACTATATTTATCTCACACTTATTTTAAGTTTTCTTGTGAATGTTCTGGAATTATTTACTTTAGCACAGGACGATTAATCGAATGTTAATACATGTGACTGATGGGGTGATGATGCCGCTCCTAATTTGATGTCATAATTTCCTAGCGCAACGCTAAAAGAAAAAAAAATTGATATGTTGTATGTCACTTGTTTTCATAATGGTGTAGCCGTTACAATCTATAATTTCGTAGCTACCACACAAAAATAATTTTAATCCAACATAACAGAACAAGATGTCTCAAATCTGTAGCTACATAATTTAATAAAATAAATTGAATGCAGTACAATAGGACATAGCTATGTAGATTGTTTCTTGCACGTATAGTCCTTTCATAAATTAGATAGCATAAAAGGTAAATAGTTAAAGATACATATCTAAACCAAGTATGTGGGGAAAATAAATGGAACAACCACATTCCAACCAATCGTAAATCCAGAGAAACCACAATTATTTGTTCTGATCACCCCCTAGCTTGAACATGACTTCATAAGGGGAAATTGAGCATCACTTCTTAGCCACTGTCTCTCTGAGAAGTTCAGAAAATTATTTTCCAAACACCACATGTGCTCATAACAAAAAAAAAATCATTTTCCCCAACATACTAAGCAGTGTCCTACCTCCCAGATATGTTGTATATATCTCATGCCTAGGACTTTCCATTCCTTTCCCTTCTTGGGAAATTCATAGCTTTACAAATACCTTATTTTTAGGGGCTTATAGTGACGAAACTCAACTTATGAAACTTGTAAAAATCATTTCTTAGTTAACTTAAACCTGTTCCCCACTCATGGAGTCATAGTCAATTATTTTTAACATGATTGTTCCATCTATTCTCCATCATTAAATTTATTAAAAAAATTTGTCTCATACATGTTTCCATCAAAAGAGGACAATTGGAAAGTCACACTTTTGTCCAACAATCATAAAATAATAATTACATACTTCCATAATCTAAAATTTGAATTTCCAGAAAATAGGACTTTATTTTTAAAATATCAACTTTGAAATAATTTGTTTTTAATAATTCAAGGATATCACATTGCATGTATTGACATTATTCTCTCTTTACATTTTTCTTCATCCCTTTTTACAAAAACCACCTATAAGTATTACGGTTATCATACATTCTCTCTATTCTTTGTTAACTCTGTTAATAAAATTCTATGTTTTCTTATTTTAGTATACCGGTCATGTATGGATACTCTAGACTAATTATGGGGCTCTATTTTGTGAACGAGGGTACCCATCAAAAGGAGAATATGCAGATTCTAGGTCATCTTTTTCATTCCGCTATGAGATTTCATTGTGTGGTTAAGATATTTAGGTAAAAATTTCATACTCTCGCTTCATTATTATCCAGTAAGATTTATCTGGGTTTACTTTAATAAAATCTTTTTTCTTAATGCAGAGAGATTTCACCATGTCATAAGGGGTTTTTGTCTTGAGTTACCCTCTTTTGAATACTCATAAGTGCCACTTTCATTATTTGTTTCCCTTTTTTAATAGACACAAATATTTATTTGATATCACTCTAATTTTGTGTTTTGACAGCTTGTGGACAAGTGAGGGATATGGTTCCTCAACTAAAGGGAATTCACCCATGAAAGATACTTTGGTTTCAATTTTCACCTTAACTATGGATGAGGAAGAATAATACGGTCTCTTCTTTAAAATAGTTTGTAAGGATTGTATGTCCATGGATTTGTACCCTTTTCTTTTTGCTTGAGTTTAAAAATGTAAGAAAGTTATTTTCTCGTATATGAATTTGAGGGGTTTTTACTCCTAAAAATCTCACGGAGCCTGTCGAATAGTTGTAACCATGATAACCTATTTCATAAGGAATTACTTATTTAGTTTTTTTGATGATGATGTGGTTGGATCCAGTCCCTGTTTTCCAAACCTTTTGCTCTGTTTTCGCTAAAGAAGGTTACATAAACTGCATGTTCTATTTCTATTGCAAAACATTTTTGTTATTCTCTTTAATGAAAAGTACTTCGAACCTTATATTTATGTTCAAAGGTTTAAGTATGGTAATGGCATAGTCATTTATTAATTTATCTTGTATATTGCATGTATATATACTGATTCCTTTTTGTTTATTCTAGAGACCCATTACGACAATGGTTTTAGAATTTGTTTTTGCATATAGCTAGTTAAGTCATAATTTCCCCCATCCTTCAATTTTTTGTACTAGCTATGAATAAAATACTCTACCTCTTGTTCTATAATTCTGTTTAAATTCCCATACTAGTTATGAATAAAATTGTCTACTCCTGTTCTACGATTTTTTTTTACTTTCGATAATGCTCATGAATAAAATCGTGTTCACATAGAAGTTACATAATAAAATGATACTTATGAAAACAACAATGTATTATCTATATTTTTCCATATGATCAATGAATAAAACAGAAATTGAATATCCAAAATTTGTATCTTTGTATTGAATTAATCAAATAAATGATCGATATAATATTGAGGAAGCAATATTTCATTCTATAACAAAGTGGAATAAAGAAAACTAACTAAAACCTATAACTGATATTTCCTTAGGGGAAAACATGTGTAAAGTGGTTTGTTCCTCCAAATATTAGATAAGAGCTCCTACATGTGCCAACTTTATCACCCCTCAACTAAATCCTAATCCAAAACCAATCAAGTGACTTCCTGCACAGTATAGGGTTCCAAGATTTACATGAAGATTTGTTGTGTCATTTCAGTATCACTTATATTTCTTATCTGATCCAGAATGAACTCCCATTCTCTTGTTTTTTTCTCTTTTTAATATTTTCCTAGGTCTTTGACACTTGTTTTAGCCTCCTTCTCATTGACCATGTGTCAAATTGATTTTTGTGAATTGAGCACCTGTCAATCTGATTATTGATTGTGTTCCTAAAAACTCGAGATCTTGTCTCGGTTCTGTTGAGTTAACTCAAGCAAATTTCACCACTTGAACCCATTCCATTATGTTGTCACTTGGTGGTTATATGTGGATCCATGGATTTCCTCTTCTAACAAGCCCTTTCTTACGTATGGTTCCTCTTTCTGTTTTATTGATAAAATAATAAAAATTAAAACAATAAGTTTGTGTTAGATCACTAGGATGAATAACATGTTGTTAAAATAATAATAATAAGTTTAATAATATTAATATTCAAACTTTCACAGTATCACATCCACCCCCTCCTAGAACTCGACACCATCCTCGATGTTTATTAATTTTGATCTGAATCATTCTAAAAAAAATGGATATTATTTCGCCATATGATCCTCCATTTCCCACGTAGCTTGTTAGGGACTAAGGTGCCTCCACTGCACCTTTAACTCTCCAGTGGCTCGATTTTGGAGTGTAAGATCCCTCCTGCCGAGAATAAAATCGATATCTACTAGGAAATATCCCTTGGGTTCCACGTGTATCATATTCCAATCCACAACATCAGTAGGATTTTGTATATATTTCTTTAATAATGAAACATTGGAAATATCACGTACTTTTATCATGACTGGTAGTGCAAGCTAATAGGCTACAGGTCCTATTCATACAAGCACTTCAAAGGGACCACAATATCTAGGAGATAATTTAGTATACATGCCCAGTCTTAAACAACTTCTCGTAGTTCTTACTTTTATATACACATGGTCTCCAATATTGAACTCTCTTGGAGTTATTTTGTAATCTGTATAACTTTTTTGCCTGTCATGAACTTCTTTCAAATTATGTTGTACCTATTTCACTATTAGTTCCATTTCTTTTAACATTTCAGGTCATATCATTAATATATTGACACAATTACTCTAGGAAATAGGGGTACTACATTTATTCCATAAATAATTCCAAAAGGACTAATATTAGTTGATGTTTGGTAATGATTATTATACGTGAATTCAACGAAATGTAGACATTGTTCCCATTTGTTTGGTCTACCCATTACATACGTTCTGAGCATATCCTCTATTATTTGATTGGTTCTTTTTGTCTACCCATCCATCTAAGGATGATAAGCAGTCTTAAAGTTTAGATGTGTATCCAATATTTTAAACATGGATTTCCAAAAGTTTCCAGTAAATTTCGTGTCTCTATCTGATATTATAATTTTAGGAATTCCATGTAGTCAAACAATTTCCTTCATAAATATGTTTTCTATGTTAATGGATTTATAAGTGGATTTAACACGTATGAATTGTGTTGCTTTACTCAATTTATGAACCCAAACCATTATAGAATCATTATGTTTGTTACTTTTAGGAAAACCTGTTATAAAGTTCATACTTATAATTTCCCATTTCCATTGTGGTATGGGTAAATGTTGTAATAATTGAGTTGGGTGTCTATGTTCAACTTTAAGTTGTTGATATTGTATGCACTGAGATAAATATTCCGTAGCTTCTCCCTTCATGATAGGCCCATAAAATTCCTTCCTCAACATAGTAATTTTTTTTTTGATAGCTAGGATGTCCTGAGTATGGCTTTTCATGTAATACATTCATTATTAATAGTTTAATTTCTTATACTTCAGGGACATACAACTTGTTTTTATACATCAATAATAAATTTTTAGAAATTTTGAAGTCTGATTTTTCATCTTCAACTTGTTTTTCTGTTAATTTTGATTTAATATTTTGATATTCTATATCATTTTCAGCTGCAATTTTGACTTTTTCCTCTAAATCAGTTTCATAATTATTTATTGTAATTGTATAAACCAGATTTTCATGTCTACTCAAGGAATAAACTACCTTATTTTATTTTTCCCTTTATGTGTCTTGTCTCAAAATCATATTCTCTCAAGAAGGCTAACCAAATTTCTGGTTGAGAATTGAGATTTTTTTATCCAATATGTACTTTAAGGAAATATTGTTTGACATTGATAGGAATTTTTGTCCTATCAAATAATGTTTCCACATTTTTAGTGTGTGCATTATTGTGGATAAATCTATATAATGTGTTACATGATGTCTTTTGTGTTCCTTAAGTTTTCTAGATTCGTAAGAAATTGCATGATTGTCCTGCATTAAGACTCCTTCGATTCCCTCAATGCATGTAGTTGTGCATACAATGAAGTCCTTGTATGCATCTATGATTTTTAGTATTGGAGTTGTTGTTAGGAGATGTTCTATTTTTTCAAATCTTTCTTATCCTTTTTCAAACCATATAAATTGTGTTGCTTTCTTTTGTATGGATGTTATAGGATGAGCAATTTTCGAAAACCCTTGAATAAACTTCCAGTAATAGCCTATTATACCCATAAATGATCTTATGTCTGAAATGTCCTTTGGAATTGTCCATTCCATAATGCATTTTATTTTCTTAGGGTCGATAGCTATTCCTTCTTTGGAAACTATGTGTCTTAAATATTAAATTTTATCCTTGTAAAAATCACATTCAATAAATTTAGCAGATAGCTTCTAATCTCTTACGAATTGTAGAACCCTTCTTAGGTGTTCTTAATGATTTTTCGTTCTTTGAGTAGATTAGTATGTCGTCAATAAAGACAATTACAAATTTATCTAAGTATTTACTTAGGATACTATTCATTAGACACATGAATGAGGTTGGGGCGTTTGTTAACCCAAAGGGTATCACTACAAACTCATAATATCCATATCTCATTCTAAAATTTGTTTTATATATTTGTTCGTATTTAATTCTTACTGGATGATATCCTTCTTGTAGATCAATTTTTGAAAATATTGTTTCCCCATGTACTTGATCGAATATATCATTGATGCAGGGTAAAGAATATTGATTTTAATTTTTAATTTTATTAAGTTGTATATAGTCTATAAATAATCGTAAGGATCCATATTTCTTCCTGAAAAATAATATAGGTGCTCCCTAAGGAAATACACTTGGTCGAATATACTTTTTCTCTAATAACTCTTGAAGCTGATATTTTAATTCATTAAGTTCCAAGATATTGATCTGAGATAGATCCTTTGAAGATGGAACCTTATATTAGGTATATAGACATTTAGAATTACCTTATATTTTTCTAACCAATCCATACCTATTAATACATCATATGATCCTAGTTATAAAACATTCAAATGTGCTTGATTTTTAAATCCATTCATACCAATTTCAAAACATTTAACAAGATTTGTAACCTTCCTTTTTGTTCCTGTAGCAGGTTGTACTAGCCATGGATTTTCAAATTTTTCTTTATGTAACTTACAAATTTCCACTACTTTAGGTGAAACATAACCTAAAATAGCACCTAGATCAATCAAAATGGAAATTGGTTGATTATTCAACATACCTTCTACTTCCACCATGGAAGGCTGATGATCTACTTGTATGTTTTCCAAGGCTATGCTAATATTTTGGGTACTCATTTCTATTTCACAGACTATAGCTTCTCGAGAAGTATTCATATTTTTCTTTTTTTAATTTTTACGAGAAACACCTTTAAAGTAATGTGGTTCACCACACTCTCAACACTTTCCTAGTTCTTTTTTGGCAGTTTCTTTTTTATAAAAAGTTGCAGGTTTTTTATTTTTATTATTAGATGGGTTATAAGGATTATTATTCCTATAACTATTTCCATGAAAACTTTGTGTAAAGTTATTATTTAAAAGCTTTCCTTATTTTCTTCGTGGATCAAACCTTTCAACTTTCTTACATTTTCATTTTTTAGCATTTTCATTTCTAGTT
This sequence comes from Picea engelmannii, assembly GCA_009831015.1. Classification (NCBI taxonomy): domain Eukaryota; kingdom Viridiplantae; phylum Streptophyta; class Pinopsida; order Pinales; family Pinaceae; genus Picea; species Picea engelmannii. Next base: position 795,900 of record ML778657.1, on the reverse strand, counting down.
TTATATTGTTCAAAGAACAATTTATCTGTACACATAGCTTCTTCTAAACCCTTAGGATCGTCAAATTCAATCATATCTTTATATGCGACAGGTAAACAACTAAGAAAGCGTTATATATTTTGTTTTTCATCCACAATATATGGTACCTAGCGCAATAATCTCATAAATTTATTGCAAATGTCTTTCATGGTTAGATTCCTCAATACGAGTTCGTAAAATTATTTCGTATTACCTTCATAATATTGTTCTAACATGTATTGTTTCTTAAAGTATATTTTAAAAGTATTCAAGTGATTTTACATTCCTTGATATTTTTTACTCTTTTGATATATTTCCACCAAATATCTTCCTTCTTAGTCATATTATAGATGGTAATTCTTGCTTTGAGTTCACTTGAATAGTTATATATCTGAAAGTATTTTTGCATTCTAGAAATCCAAGCTTCTTCCTCTTCTCCACTCTCAATTTCACCTTTAAAGATTGGAGGTTTTGTATTCTTAAATCCTCCCATAATTTCCTCATGATACTTATGTTTCTTTTTATTTATTTTTTCCAGTTTGGCACTGTCCTCACCTAATGTTTAAGTTTCGTTAAAAACAGATTTTGTCATAGATTCAGTGTGTTCAAATTTCCTATACTTCTTTTTGTGTAGATCAGTTTTAGAACTACTGGAAAATTGACCTTTATTCTTGTTATAATTTTGATTAAACCATTTTTCTAATAGTATTGCGTTACTTTCTTCTTGTGTCTATATAATTCATTCATTATCATCCTTAATAGCTCTTCTCTGAGACCCTATAGAGTTTGAATTAATTCATATTTCCTATTATCTCTGCTTTCATTCAAATTAACTCATATATTTTCTTCACTAATGTTTCCTTGTTCACGATTTTCTTGTACATTTTGATGGGACCCTTCTTCACGTGGAATAGGTACTTCTGTCATCCTTCCTGCAAATAAAAATCTTCTTCCTAGTGGTAATAAGAAATATAACAATGTTCACAATTGAGAACATAAGGTCATGTGTGGTTCGTAAAGCTCTGATACCATTATGTCACATACCAAAAAAAATCAATTATTTAAACATTAATTTAGTATTTCTAGCTAATAATATATAAGAATCTCTTTTTTTGTCACACAAATTATAAAGATACTAAATTATTTGAATGCAATATTTTCGCAATTTAACTGAGTAGTGTCTTTGTTGGTCCTCAGTTACCATTCTAAGGTACTAATTCTTAATTTTCATATTGTATATCATATGTGACTACCATTCCTATAATTATGTATTGACCAACCTATCATTCATATATCATAAACGAGGGGTTGGTTTAGTCCCTTGTTATAATCCTTGTGTAATTTCTACTCAACCTTAAGTCTAAATATGGGGGACTTGTATTTTGATCCCGGAAGTAATGAAGGTTGATATAATAACTTGGAATAATTTTATGGAAAATTCTAAAGGTATTAAGTATATCCCTTATCCCTAACATTGTAAGGGGGGGTCATTCTAATATTTTTAACATAGTATAGATAAAGTGGAAATCATGAGGTTTAATGGCCACATCACATTTAAGATCAACCCAATATGAGGTTTATGAAACTTTAACACTTGTATTAAAAGGCCGATGGAGGTTGTTAATGTCACCCTTATTGTGTCCCATATCTCATTATTATGCATGCCTGAAGCCTTTCATGGTAGCCCAAATAGGTGCCAAGTGTTACAATCTTAGAATGAGAGATGGTGGGTGATGTTTCAACCATCCTTCTTCAGTTTCGGTCACTTGCATTCAGGTTTTGGAAATTGTTCTATGAACGATTGGGATTCCTAGCTAGGGTTGTAGTTCTTTGTTTGACCTTCCTCCAAAATATACTAGCGAAGCTCTTTAATCCATCACCATCATTCAGAATTCAATTTTGGTCATTATATAAGAGTTTAAGCATAACCAGGTAAGGATTCAATGCCTTTTTACTTAAAGGAAGTCTTGTACAAGTTTCATATTATAAGTAGTTATGTGTTTGTTTAGTCATATGTGCATTCACTGAGTTCTTGATTCTTGTTTATGGATTGAAGTCGTTGTGTTAGGAAAATACCATTCTCTGTGTAAATTTGGTTCAATCCTGTACTGGAATAATTATTTTAAGCTAAATTTTATTGTCTATTAATATCGCTCGTAATTTATAATTTGTTTAATCCTGTAGTGGCTTAACTTTTACACCAAAAGTAGTTACCTCTCTTGATATTATCCTTGGTTTTATTTTTGTTTGAGCCTATAGTGGCGCATCTCTATTAGACCAAATGATGTTTGTATCTGTTCACATTATTCTCTGTTTACATTTTTATTGAGACCCTTTTACAGAAAGCACCTATAAGGATTACAATTATCATACATTCTCGTTATTCTTTGTTAACTTTATTAATAACATTATTTATTTTCATATTTTAGTATACTGGTCATGTATGGACAATCTAGAATAATAATGGGGCCCTTTTTTGTGAACGAGGGTACCCATCAAAAGGAGAAGATGTGGATTCCAGTTGGTATTTTCTTTCCACTACGAGAGTTCATTTCACGGTAAATCTATTTAGGTTAAAAATCCATACCCTCCATTCATTATTATTTTGTAAGATTTATCTGGGTTTACTTTAATAAAACTTTGTTTGTTAATGAAGAGAGATTTCGCCATGTCATTGGGGTTTTTATCAAATTTGCCCTCTTTTGAATACTCGTAAGTGCCACTTTCATTGATTGTTTCCCTTTATGAACAAACATAAATATTTATTCGATACTACTCTAATTTTTTGTTTAGACAAATTTTCTACGAGGGCTATGGTTCCTTGATTAAAGGGCATTCACCAATGAAAAGTTTTTCAGTGTCTATTTTCACATTAACTATGGATGAGGAAGAATACTATGCTCTCTTCTCTAAAATAGTTTGGAAGGATTGTATGCGCAGGGTTATGTATCATTTTGTTTTTGCTGGAGTTTAAAAATATAACAGAGCTATTTTCTCGTATATAAATTTGAGGTGTTTTTACTCCTAAAAATCTCATGGATTCTGTCAAACAATTGTAACCCTATTAAACTATTTTATCTGGAATTATTTGTTTCCTTTTTCGATGATGTTGTGGTTGGCTCCAATCCTTGTTTTCCAAAACTTTTGTTTTTTTTAGTTTAGGAAGGTTACAAAAACGACATGTTCTTTTTATATTACCTAACATTTTTTTATTCTCTTTAATGGACAATACTATGAACCTTCTATTTATGTTCAAAGGTTTAATTATGGTAATGACATGGTCGTTTAGTGATTTAGCATGTATATTTCATTTATATATATTGATTCCTTTATGTTTATTCTAGAGACCCATTACAACAATGGTTTTACTATTTTTTTATTTTTTTTTGCATATATCTAGTTCAATGATAATGGCCTTGAATAAAATTGTTTGCCTATAACAATTACATAATAGAATGATACTTATGAAAAAAACAATTTATTATCTATAATTTTTGATATGATCAATGAATAAAAAAAAATCGAATATCCCCAATTTCTATCTCTATATTGAATTGGAAAAATAAATTATCCATATAATATAGGAGAAGCAATATTTCAATCTAGAATAAAGTGGAAGAAAAAAATAATTAAAACATGTAATTGAGATTTCCTTAGGGGAAAAAACACGTAAAGTGGGTTGTTCCTCCCAACCTTAGATCATATTTTCTACACATGCCAACTCTGTCACACCCAAGATGAATCTCGATCCAAAACCAACCAAGTGAACTCCTATAGAGTATAGGGTTCCAAGATTTATGTGAAGATTTTATGTGCCATTTCAATATCACTTGGATTTATTATCTGATCCATAATGACATCCCATTCTATTTTTAATATCTCTTTTTGATATTTTCCTAGGTGTTTGACACTTGTTTGAACCTCCTTCTCATTGACCACCTGTCAAATTGATTTTTTTTAATTGACCGCCTGTCAATCTGATTATTACACATGTTCCTAAAAACCTGAGATCTTGTCTCACTTCTGTTGAGTTAACTCAACCGAATTTAACCACTTGTCCCCCTTCTGTTGTCACTTGATAGTTCTCTTTGGATCCATGGATTTCCTCTTCTAACAGGACCACCTTACATGTGTTTCATCTTCCTCTTTTATTGATAAAATAATAAAATTAAAACAATACGTTTGTGTTAGATCACTAGGATAAATAACATGTTGTTAAAAAAAAATAATAAGTTTAATATTCAAAATTTCAGGGTATCACAGTTGCTGCAAGTAAAGATCCATTTAAAATCAACATCAATGCAGAATGGATGTTTTTTAAGAAGTTCAATAAGATACAAAATTAATGTGTTTTCCACACAACCAACTTATAGAGAATTTATAAATAAAAATAAATCTGACTTTCTGTATTAGAGTAAATTTGTATTACTATGAAGTCTGTGTCGGACTCCATTGACATTGGGGAGATGAAATGATTCCATAACGAAGAATCCAATGGGTTGAAACAAAATGTTGGTAGAAAATGAAAAATAAAATGTTGTCCTAGTGAACCTGTTGGAAGAGATTGATTACAACTTATTGTTAGCGTGCACTACCTTTACTAATTGTCGTGGACAACTCTCCATAATTGTCACTCAACGTGTATGCTAATTTTCATCCAAACACCTACGTTATGCCATATTTTGATGATCCATAAAATCATGAATGTTCACTCAAGACATTTTTTGAAATACTATTACCTTAAAATAATATTTTAAAACAAAATTATAAATATATGAATAATTATAAAAACTTTAAAATATTTAAAATATTTATATAAGGAAGTATAAAGATAATATTATTATAATAATAATTATCATACCTGTGAAGTAGGGGAAAGGAAACACCAAAGTGAATTGAGGAGGTGGGTGGTTATGTTGTTAAAGAGGCTGGGGTTTGGGACCTAGTTTTATAGCCCTAAAATTTCCAACTCATCCAAACATTGCATTGGCCTTCCTACTTGCATAATTTTCCAAATCACTGTTGAGGAACTCTTTTAAAAAAAAAACAATTGAGCATGTATGCACCCTACTGCACTACTTCTCGTGTACAAACGCTTTCTGCATGCTAGATATCCCATGTACATACACCAGTTGCATACGAAACAACCCGTGTATACCTCCAAAAGTTGAAAAAATTAAAAAGTTGCAAGGAATTTGGTGGAATCAACGGACTATTGGAGGTTTCCAAACCATTTCACCTGTTATAGCCCATCCCCAAACCAAATAACCATCCTTTTGTCATCTAAAAGGAGGCCTTGGGGCTCGTTCCACAATCAATCATTAGAATGGTGAAATGCTTTCCAAATTCCCTTTCCTTCCTTGCCCAAGTATTTGCAGCCTTTTTTGAGTTATTTCCTCAACATTCCCTCTCTAGCCCTTTTCTCCCATACAATCCCTTCCATTCCCTTGAATTCATCAACATATTGTGAGAGAAGGAATTTGGAAGGTTCACTTGGAGCATTGTCAAGAGGATCCCAGACTAGGTTCACGGAGCGCCGGGCTGCAAAGGTTGTAATTTCCAATCTTTGAATATTGAATAAAAGAATCTTTTTCCCTATCCCAAATGATATCTTTATGTCTTTTATTTGGTTTATGCATAATGAGTTATATCTAAACCTAATTGATGAATATAGATAGAATATTGGTAGCCTTATTTTCCTAAGAGTTGATGCAGGACATCTTTGGGAGGAGACCAACATCCAAGGAAACAACGAAGCTCGAGGAGGTCAGCATCAAACATTTGGATCAAAGATAATGCTTCTAACTTACTCTTCTATTTTATTTTGTTAATTAGTGGGGAATGTTTGGTTTAGCGTAGGAATTAGATTTAATTTTAAGGAAGTCATTGCTCTGTCTATACTTGGAACCCTAGTATAGTTATAGGGGGGTTTTTCTGCTAGAAAAACTGATGACTCCACTAGGGAGTCTCTCTAGGGTTTTAGAGGGAGGTTTTTGGGTTTTTAATTGACTTATTGATTTCCTTTTGAGTTTAAGTCAAGTTATTTGAATCTTTTAAGGGTATTTAGTTACTTGCAAGGTTCCTAATAGTTTTCCCTACCTTGTCAGTCTGCCTAGTATTTTTATTTTTTGTAAAGTCTCATAGGTGTATGCGCTCTGCTTTGGCTCAGCCAGTGTAGATATGCGCCCTAAATAGTAGAAAGCATGCATGCACATGGACGTGATCCTTTTACAAGGGTACACACCTCTCAAACTCAAAAATAAATAACAATAGAAGAATGGAAATGCAAGAGGAAGGATTTTGTACTTACTTGGTCCAAGTAGGAGGGTTTTTCATCCACCATAGCTCCTAGAATTCACTCTTTTGATGAAGGTTTTCTTTTACTTTTTTGTTAATTTCCAATTTGCAATGGTGAAAATGAGTTGTCCACCTCTATTTATAGACTTTTTTGGCCTTTTTTTCCATTTTTTTGTCCCCTTTTACACTTTTCCTGGCTTGATGGCTAATCGAGTTCTCTTTTGAGTTATCTACGAGACATTCTGGTATTTTTATCCTTTTGGGTTGGTGATTAATTTTGGGATTGGTTACATTTTCATCATCCCTTGGTAAAATTCATTTTTTCTAACTTTTGCATATAAGTTAGGTTTTCACTACCAGCTTTCTGCATCTCATTGTCTTTTCCACTTTTCCATAGGATTGACCCCACTGAAGTGTCACACAGAACCTTATTTTCTACTTTAGAAGTGTCTTAATTAGGTGGTAGAGCCTACATCTACATGGATTCCCTAGGTAGATCCTTTGATGAATTTTGGAATCCATGCTGTCAGTTTTTACTATAGGCTTGGGAGTCCTTGATCAGTCCTTTCATGATTACATATCGAGGCCTCATTATTCTTACTAATCATCATTCTTTGCCTTACCCTCTATACTCCCTAATGAGAACGCTTTGTTTTCTTTCAAGCTCGCTTTAAAATTCGAAAGCAGCATCCAACGATACTGTATTTATTCTTTTCAATATCATCTGGATTACTTGAGAAAAGTAGCCCTTTGGAGTATTCATTAAGACCTTTTCAGAATCTCTAAAATTGAAAATATTGTTGAGAGATATCTTTTCCCTTCATGCTCGCCAAAGTCAAATTTGAAGGCACATTTGTCTAGCGGTAGTTTACCCCTTTTTCGGTCTGCATGGATAATTTTACGAATAAAGGTATTCTCCAGGAACTTTGGTTCGCTACAATATTATTCTCAGGAGTAATTTTAACCCTTTTATGGGCCCGAGGAACTTACTTTATCGAAATAAGGGAACAATCTCATTGGTTTTGGTTTATCACCTTTTTCGGGTCCTCGAGATTACGTATGAAAAAGGAACCCCCCCGGAGTCCATAGTTAATCTATTTTCAAACTCCCTAAAATTGAAAAGAGCGTAGAGTGACCTTGTTCCTTCACACTCACCAAGATGGTCCAAAATAACATCTACATGGCATGAGTTTAACCCTTTTTCTAGCTAGTAGATTATTGCGGAAAAATGTAAGCCTCTGGATATTCATCTCATCGGGAGAGTTCTCCTCAGTTACTTTTATACTTTTTCGAGATAAGGATACTAAACTCAGAAAAAGGTTTTGAGTCCATAGTTAAGCTCTTTTTAGTCTCCTTATAATTGAAAATATAGCCGAGTGATATTGTCTTTGTCACACTTGTTAAAATTGTTTCAAAAATACGTCTTTTTGGTGCAAGTTTAACCCTTTTTATAGACGATTAGACTAACTACAAAAAGGGTACTCCATGTAGTCATTTTTAACATTTTTTCAGACTCTCTAAATGTGAAAAAACAATAGAGATTGCCTTCTTTGGGATCGTAAAAATTTACATGGAAGGGGTCTTGTTGAGTCATGCTTAATCACATTGCGAGTCTCATCTTTGCATATTTGGCCTAATGTCGGCTCCAAGTTGGTCCTAAATGAACCTTTGAAGCATTCTTTATAGTTAATCCTTGCATCACTTTTTTCCTCTGTGATCTGACACCTTGACCCATGGCGAAAGTTTCCCCGAGTGTCCTTATCCTGCACATGTCTCCTTGCCTTGAGCATCAGTATGTTCCATGTGCTTGGAACCAATTTTCTTTCTTGCGACACACATTCCTCCTTTTTAATGTAGCATTCTTTTATTCTTTTTCAATCTCATTAAAAATTAAAAAAAAAATTAAAAATCAAATATTCCAAAAAGAGGGGACGAGAAATATATATTTCTTTTTCGGCAGCAAAGATAGTCGACCTTGGAAAAAACACATCCTTTATTTTGTTCGTTAATAATTGGGATATAGTATGACCTTAGGAAGCTATTCTCACAACATAGATTTGTGTCCTCCTCTGTTTGGTTACTCTTCCAAGCATATGGAGAGTTTTTGGTGCCTCCGACATCATAGACTTATGTCAATGTTACGTTGGCTGATTTTGACCATCTTTCACTCTTTTTCATAAGGGAAGTTTTACCCAACCCAAGTCATCCTTTCTGCATTTTGTCTCTTGAATTTCATGAGTCGGCCATCCCGAGAGTCCAGTCAAGTCTAGATTCAAAATCAATGAAGTTCTTTTCCAAATCATCAATATTCTCCAGTATTTTCTTGACGGCTTGTTGACGACCTTCGGGTAGTGATTATTACACTCACATTGTACTCCTACATGATTTTTGAATATCTTTAAGTTGTTTCTCTAGCTATGAAGTCATCATATCCAACCACATGCATTACTATATTCTTGACGATGCATATTGTACTTGTATATCTTTGACTTCCTTTGAGATGTAGATATGATGTGTATTGCGCGCGGCTACACTTTCTATATTTATATGACATGGATCTGCGGTGTACTTGATTGGAATCCATGATTTAGTTAATCCCAAGCATGGGTATGCCTTCCTCAGAGAGATAATTGTTGTTTTTCATATGGTACCTCTCGAAATCTGGTCCCAAGTGTTAGAATATAATGGATGTGCTCATTTTACCATCGACAATATCACTATTGTCACCCAACCATAGGTCGAAGCCACCCTCCGATCACCTTAACCTTCACAGAGAATCGTTCCAGAAGAAAACCCTAGGATAGATATTCAAACAAAGGCCAATGAACCTTTCTCCAAGGATAATGCACCAAACAAGAGTTGATTAGATAGTCCAAACCATAACCGATAGATAGTCCAAGCCAAAACCAAAATCTGCTAGCTGCAACAACTGCAATGACAACTCTCCTCCAAACTTGCACACAAATCGGGCAACTGTAGTGCGCACAAGTGTTGCTCTACAATTCTGAGAATGCCTACCAGAATGAAGACCAGACTCCTGTATTTATACTAATTCTGGCTAATTGCTTGGGCTGACTTCTCATTCTGGGTGTCTATTTACTTAGTATATAATATTTCTTCTGGACAACTTCTTCTCTTGGAGGCTAATAACCTAATACAAATTATCCTCTTGAGTCGTCTTGTGTTCTAGGGTTATTTTCCAACTCATTAGGGTTTCTTCTTACTTCCCAGAATATTCTATTCTCGTTAGGTTTACACGTGGAGGTAAATACCTCATGCAACTACCATAATATCAACACTCCCTCCTAGCTAGGGAGGTATTATAGGTAATGGTCTTGAGCACAAACATACCATTCACTTGGTATCATAAACATAGTTGTATACACTGTCTCATTACTAGATCATGAGCACCAACATCACCATTAGTGTCATCAACTACATAATCTCTCAAAAACATACTTCATCTGAGTAATTAGACATGATGATGGATAAGTCACTCACACCACAGAGTGACACAAGATCCATTCTAATAATCTGGACATATTTCCTAGAAGAATAAATGTCCTAAACCATTTTCTGTATGGGAAATCTCTATCCATTTATCATCCATCTGGTTGATAATCATTTTCAACATTGTTGATAGTCTTCAAGTTAATCGAAACAATATCATTCAATAGAACAAAACTGTGTCTATCCATAGTAGTACACAACTATGATCTGGTGGTACACTACCACACCATGTAGCACACAGGTACTTGATCAGTGATGTATTTCATAAACAGTGGAACACATCCACCACAATAGTATACATCTACTGTCTAGAGACATACAATATTCATAACAATCATCTGATATCAACCTGTACAAAAACAATGTTATGATATGAAATGAATCATCTGGGCCATTCTTCCACTCACATCTATGAGATCTTGGAAGAACATCTTCCCTCAGAAGTTCAAACATCAATGATGAGCTATCTGGACTATTCTTCTCAGGAAAGGAAGAATAACTATCCCGATTTCTGAGCCTGGACCATTCCCCACCCTGGGCCATTCCTCCGGCACTAAACAAAGTGCAACCTGGAAAAAATGAATCTTCCCTAAGGAATGCTTGTCCTAATTGATGAACCTAGACCATTCCCCACCTTGGGCCATTCCTTTGGCACTAAACAAAGTTCATCTTGGAGAGAATGAATCTTCCCTCAGGAATGACTATCCAGACCATTTCCAAAGGAAATGACTGTCCTACACCAACCTCCAAAACAAACCATTCCCCATGTTATCCACAATGGGAAATCATTGTCCGGCGAGGCGGGGCAGTATTCTTGAGTAACCCTCAAGAAGAGAGACTTCCCTAGACCATTCCCCATGTTAACCACAATGGGAGATCATTGTCTATGGTACATCAACAATACTTCAAACTGTTTTCATTATGAAATTGACCATTCGATCTGGACCATTTTTCGAACTGGGAAATGCTTGTCGATCATAAATATCAAACCACTTTCCGAACTAGAAAGGAACTGCTCATCCTGGACCATTTTTCGAACTGAAAAATGATTGTCCATAAATCAATAATACATCAATGCTCCCTCCCAACCTGGGAGTCATCTCTTCCTTTTTCAATGAGGAAGTTGTCTCCATGAGCTCCAACTTGAGTACGCAAACTCTTTCATCTTGAACATAATCTTTACCAAAATGTCTGCCTATCTGCTCATATGTGGAGATATGTATTGGAGAACCACTTTATCCTTTCTGGACTTCATCGTGGATAATGTAATGATTGATCTCAAATTTACGTTGGTCTGGAACACTGGTTTTCTCTGAAGGCTTCACATAGCTCTCATCAATAAACTATATCATTGTTGGATTCCTCTTTGGTTCCTACTAGCTCACAACATTGTGGAAAGGGTCAAACTGGAGCATATCCATGTGGCACTTCTTTTGTCATCATGAGATCTTTGTCATGGATTGGGAATCCATCATCCTAATCTTCTGAGTAATCATTCTGATATTATATCTTTGTTATAGAAAATATCCACCATGCTTATGTTGTGCATTGGAGGTTCTCCACCAAGTTGTCTTCTTCCATCTGCATACAAAGGTCTCTTTCTGGTATGCCTCAAATATTTCAGGTTTCTCTTCATACGCTCTTTATTCAATTTCTCTGAAGAACAGTCTTTTCCTTTATCTGATGTAAAAATCCAACCCATGGATATTGCGGATGATATAATGACTTATGTAGAGGTATGTCTGGTTTACTGGAATGAGTAATCATCATATTCTTCTCCCTCCATTTGGGAGAACCTCTAGTTCTAGATCTCACAATGATTTCATTCATAAGTCTTCCATACACTATTCTTCATCAGAACTTCCAGTTCCTCTGCTTGATTGCTTTTAGTGAATTCATATCAGGCTGGTAATCTTGTGATTCTTGATATAATGACTGGTTGTTCTGGATTTTCTTTCTTTCTTGGAATCTTCATGTTCTTCCTCATGTTTCTCTTTAGCTCTTGGGTTCATGGTGTTTCTTATAGATTCCATGCCCTAGAGATTCCACTTCTTTTTTTCATCATAGGATCATGGATGTGGATGGAAAACAAGGGATACTTTAAGGCTTCTTTTCTAAGAATACTTCTTCTAAGGTCGAACTAAACATGTACTTCTTTTCATGGATGCTACGATGGATATATACTACATCATCTTTAATGGATCATGGGATTAGCTCCCTCCTAATCCTTGCTTCATTTATGAATACATGCTCTTTTTTATATAAATGTCTCCCTCCATCTAACAAAAGCCATGCTTCTGTCTGCATCCTTATTGCCTTCTGCAAAGTGTTACAAATATTTTTCCAATTTCCTCTTGATCGCTGAGATCTTTCTGTCTTTACTTCTTCCAAGTTTCTTTCTGATTTAAGCTTATCTTGTAGCTTGTCTTATAGTCATAGGGATATTATTCCTTATCTTGTTGTTCTTCCATAGGCATAGTTTCTCTTTGAACATATTATCTTCTAAGAAGTAGATATCCAAGATATGTACAGAAAACATGGTATGTACAACTAACAAGAACTATGAAGAGTATTGTTACCTTGTCTTAGAAGAAGTTTGTTTTGTCCTGCTTGCTCTTATTTGTAGTTTCCTTTTCTTCGGAAAATGATGCTTCATGTGTACCCTTACTTTTATTTAGCTCGGGACAATGATTCTTATAGTGACCATACTTTCGACAGTTGAAGAATTGTATTTGTGACATGTCTTTCTTTTGATTTGGCTTCTTCCTTGAACCAAACTTCCTTTTGTTCCTGAAATTATTGAATCTTGTTGTAAAGGCTTGGTCATCTTACTTATTTTGGGGTTTCTCTTTTGCACTGATCATTGATTATTCTTGAGCACAAAAAGTCCAAAGTTCTTCAAATGTAGGATAGTCCTTCCTTGTGTTCATGCTTGCGGCAAATGCATCCCATGTCTTGGGAATACCATTGAGTACTATGTTTACCAATTCCTTATCTAAAGTGATCTCTTCAATATCTTGTATTTGATCTCTTAACTAGGATATTCTCACAAAGTATGATGTTATGATGTCATCATCATTCATCTTCATGTCATGGAGCTCATTCTTAAGACTCATTACTTGTCCAATGCTTTTGACTAAGAAGAGGTTTGTTAGGGCATTGTACATATTCTTCGATGAGTCAATATGGGATATGTAGGGTATCAAGTGGTATTTTATAGAGTCCACTATGATACTCATGGAATTGATGTCACTGTCTTTGAACTTTTCCATAACTGCAATGTTTTGCGGTTCTTTCTCTTTTCGTTCTTCAAACTTTGGTTTCACGATCTTTACTTTCACAATATCCAACACTTTATTCTTGGCAAGGATGAGGTCAATCCTTGTCTTCCATGCTCTAAAGTTAGAATCTCCATCTAACTTGTTTTTTGACTTGATGGAGTAGGCCATGGATTCTTTGGCTTGGTCAACCCTAGATTTGACCAAAAACTCAAACTTGACATCTTGGCTTGCTGAGAGTACCAGGAGATGCACTAGGCTAGTGTGCACTGGTATATCTAGACATTAGGTCAATATGTTCACTTAAGGTGCCTCAACGAGAGGATTAGGGTTTCTGCAACTGCACCCGCTAATAACCCTAGCTACAGTGCTTTGGTGACTGCTCCTGCTAGAAACCCTAGTGACAGTTCTTCAATGAGCTTAATATCCTTATGGCTATGCTTCCTTCCAGTAGTTAGATTGAATGAAGGATGTGTGGGCCCATAACCTATTAGAATATAATGGATGTGCTCGTTTTACCATCGACAATATCACTATTATCACCCAACCATAGGCCGAAGCCACCCTTCGAGCACCTTAACCTTGACAGAGAATCATTCTGGAAAAAAACCCTAGGCTAGATATCCAAACAAAGGGCAGCGCACCTTTCTCCAAGGATAGAGCACTAAACAAGAGCTGATCATATAGTCCAAACCATAACTAAGAGATGGTCCAAGACAAAACCGAAAACTTCTAGTTGCAACAGCTGCAATGACAACTCTCATCCAAACTTGCGCACAAACTGGGCAACTGCAGTGAGCACAAGTGTTACTCTACAATTGTGAGAATGCCTTCCAGAATGAAGACTGACCTCATGTATTTATACTAATTCTGGCTAACTGCTTGGGCCGACTTCTCATTATGGGTGTCTATTTACTTAGTATATAATATTTCTTCTAGCTGACTTCTTCTCTTGGAGGTTAATAACCTAATACAAATTATCCTCTTGAGTCGACTTGTCTTTTAGGGTTATTTTCCAACTTATTATGGTTTCTTCTTGCTTCCCAGAATATTCTATTCTTGTTCAACTTACACATGGAGGTAAATACCTCCTACACCTACCATAATATCAACACCAAGCTCATTCGACTTCATGCATTCCCTCTGGTGAAGATATTGTAATGTATTTCAGCCATGATTTTATCTTCTAAACTTATACATTAGGGGGCATATATTATATCCCTAAAATTCCCTACTCATTCATACATGACATTGGCCTTCCTACTTGCATAATTTGTCAAATCACTGCTCAAGAACTCTATTTAAAAAACCATTTTTTAGAGCATGTGCATGCCCTACTGCACTACTTTCTTCATACATACACTTGTTTCATGATAGACACCCCACGTACATACACTAGTTACACACTAAACAACCCGCATATACCTCCAAAAGTTGCAAAAATAAAAAAGTTGCAAGAAATTCGATTGAATTAATGGGCTATTGGAGGTTTACCAACCATTTCACCTTCTATAGCCCATCCCCAAACCGAATAAATATCCTTTTTCCATATAAAAGGAGGTCTTGGGGTCTCATTCCACAATCAAGCATTAGAATGGTGAAACTCTGCCAAAATTCCCTTTCCTTCCTTGCCAAAGTATTTGCAACCCTTTTTGAGTTCTTGTCTCAGCATTCCCTCTCTATCCCATTTCTCCCATACAATCCCTTCCCTTCTCATGAAGTGATCAACATATTGTGAGAGAAGGAATTTGGAAGGTGCAATTGGAAAGTTTTCAAGAGGAGATCGAACCAGGTTCACAGAGTATCGTCCTCCAAAGGTTGTAATTTTCAATATTTGAATATTGAATAAAAGAATTTGTTTCCCTGTCCCAAATGATATCTTTATGTATTTTATTTAGTTTATGCATAATTATTTATATCTAACCCTGATTGATGAATAGAGATAGAATATTGGTAGGCTTGTTTTGTTAAGAGTTGATGCAGATCAACATTGGGAGGAGACCAACATCTAAGGAATGAACGAAGCTCGAGGAGGCCATCATCAAACATTTGGATCAAAGGTACTACTTCTGACTTAGTCTTCCATTATTTTGTGTTCATTTGTGTGAAATGTTTTGGGTATTGTAGGAATTAGGTTTACTTTTAAGGGAGTCCTTTTTTTTTCTATACTTAGAACCCTGGTATAGTTATAAGGGGATTTTTCCGCTAGCACCTGGATTGAATTAGAGGGTGTTAGTGGAAAAATATACAGGGTTTTTCATTTGTTTTAAGCCCCACATGGCTAGGAGCACACTGAATCTCCCTATACATCGATGAAAAACAAGACACTCCTCAATAGGAAGGGATATTTTGCATGCTTTCGGTTGCAAAATTTTGATTTAGGAATGGAAAATGTTCAATTTTTAGGGAAAGAAACGACATCACAAAAACTATTTAAAACAAAACAAAAAGAATAAAAACAAAAAGTCAACATATGACCCTTGGCAAGGGAAAGAGAATGAATTTATATTTCTATCTATCAAAACGAACTATTATGCATGCACTAGAGCCACACATATAAAATTTAAGTTTGTGGTTAAACTTCAAATTCATTCAATAGAACACTCAACAAAGATGAAAATTCACTTAACTAAAATTGAAAAACGATTCCTCAAAAGCACAACTAAATATAATACAAAACATAAAAGAAAAGTTGTCTTTGAAAACCACTGATGAGAGAACCCAACAATATATGCTAGAAGAAAAAATCACTCTCCATGTTCAGTTGAAAATAAAACATTGAAGGAAGTTAAAATAATCTACATACATGTTTCTCTTATTTTGCAAACCTAGTCCTTATGTTAGGCCATTCATCAAGGTTCAATTCTCCTCTAAGGAAACTCTTTCTCCCAAAACAAATGGTAATTTATTTATTTGAATATAAAAGAAATCCTTAAACTATAAAGAAAAAGAAAAACTAGTGATCACAAAAAAATCCCCATAAAAAAACATAGCCCAGTGCAAACTCATTCATATATCCTCCACCTCGAGGTTGCCAAAAAGGAGGATGCATGTCTTATACTACAATATTTTATAGGTTAGCTATTTTTGCGAACTTGTGAAGAGAATATAGGCATGAGTTTAAAAACCTCCAGTCGATGTATCACTCGCAATACACCAAGACTGTAGAAGGAAACACACTTCTCTCAATGAAAAATTAATAATTAAATAAATAGCTACTCATTGTTATCGCACCTAAACCGTATTTTATTCCAAAAATAGAGTCCTCTCATTCCTCAAGAAATTAATAAATGAATTTGTATTTCCCCATATACTGAATTAACTATGTAATGAACCTAAAAATTCTCATAATTTTATTTTTTTTGTGGTAATGTACTTGCTATTTGTTTTCGTTTGACCCACTCGTGAGACAAATACTTACACTTTGTTTTATTTACATGACCTTATAACATGTTGGATTAACACACCTAGATTAAGTAAAACCCTTGGCTTGATATCTTTCACTAAATTTGAAAGGCAATTAAGTCCAAAACTTACTTTATCATAAGGTTTATTATAGTGCGCGTACTTTATTCTAAGGTTTATTATAGTCCCTTTGTGTTTATCAAAATGTAATATGCGCATAGAGCTATGTCTCTGATTTATTAAGGCTCAAGCGCTACCTAACTATGTCAACGTTAGTCTTTAAGTCGTGACTAGTAAGGTCTTTAATGTGGTTAATAACTATATTGGAGAGGTTTTCCAAGCGATATCCTTTGATGGTTCAATTTCGTTATGTTACATTTCATCCCTCCCATAACCAACCGAACATGACACACATCCAAACCTAACTAACTCTCTTTCGCTGGCCAAAGTAACGAAAACGATATTTTTTGGGGTTGGTAATCAACTGGTTCTTTGGACGGTCATAGTTTTTGGTCTACTTCGTATCTCCTACATTTAAGGTGGTGGATGTGCCTATCAGGAGGTGTTTAAATCTCTACCAGGAATTTAATAAAGGGATCCTACGACCCGTAGACCTAATGTCTCTTCCTCCAACTCCTTCCAATCTATATACACCATCTTTCCCTAGAGCAGGGTCTTGTACATTACAAGCTGTAAAGAATGATGATCGTGCCTCTTAGGTTTTCATTTCTCCCTTGCGCCTTCGTAGGGGAGGCTTTGCAACTTTCACAGGAAGAAACTACTACTTCCATGAGAAACCCTTGGTGCAGTTGGCGGTAATGCCTGGTAAGTTTCTCTAAGGGACCGTCAAAATCTCAGATTTGAACAGAGTTTAATGTTTGGTTGAAGCTGGGGAGGAAAAAGTTGTTTCCTGTTTACTTCACTGTGGTTATAGACTTACTTTATCCTCATTGAGTCTACGCATTCCATTTTTTCCTTTGTTTTCGTAGTGACAGTAAAAGGTTCTTCTTACTGTAATACCTGGGTCGCAGAGCCTCTACTACTGGGAACTATACATAGGATGTGGGTGTCACGTGGGATTACCCCGTTTTAATCCTTGACTAACCTATACTTAGTAACCGTAACTGGGGTGATTCAGAGTAGTATTCCTCGGTGATGTTAGGTTATTCTTTAATATTAATGTAATGTCGTTCCTTGCCTTCCTTTCCTTCCTTTCCTTGTTCGTTGAGGGTTTTCTTTTCAAATGATTTCTTGTTTGTAATTTTCGCACAACCATTTTTATTTTGTCAAGGAAAAGAATATTTGTCATTCGGTTTTTTTATGTACTGATGGTGGGGATTTTACTGTTGTGAGGGTACCCACCAAGAGCTTCCGAACTCTTCTCCCTTCCGTCTGGACTGATTACGAAGTATGGCAACAGGAGGGTGTGGCATTTCTGCCCTCAGTTAAGTATTTGGTAGGCTACGGTCAACATTGTTTCCTTCTTGAGTTTATAACACAATGTTATTCCTCTATAAGTTTCTAATGTATTATTGTGTTGGTCGAATGAAGGTGTTCCCCTTCCCAGTGCGGGTTCCAGCCTCCACTCGGCTTGGCAAGGTACTTGGGTTCCAAATAATAAACCCCTTCCTCTTGTTGAAATTGGGTGTTCTCGAATTTTGTTTGTAGTTTGTTATTTCGAAAGTTAAGAGGTCCTCTATTCAAGCACTAATTCTCTGTATCTACTCACTGAGGGTTTAAACACATTTGTGTTTAACCCAGTTCCATTTTAAATGTAACATGAAGTAAGAGACTCTTGTTTATTTTATCAAAAGGGTTGTTTACCCCCCAACTGAAATCGTTTTCTAGAAGTCTCGCCAATTTCAACTTTGCGTATTCGTATGCGTTTGTTTTCGATTGTAAAATGGATCTGGTTTATAGTTTGAACAGTCATACGCGCATAGTCATTTTATTCGTGAATATATTTAACTCTGTTGAAATATATATATACATCTACATTTAGCTCTGTTTCGTTCATTAGTCCCTGATAACGTTTAAAACATACATATATATGCATGGTTCGAATTTGATTTATAAATATGTAGACGCATAGGGAATAAATCTGTCTGTTCGTTCTACTTTGTTACAATTTGAAGACGCATATAATGATTTATGTTCAAGCTTAATATATACACATATAGTCGCATAAAATTTTCTCTGTGCGTTCCTTCTACTTTGTTAAGGTTTTGAAATCCATATAATGGTTCTCAAGTTTTATAGACGCATATATTAGCTTCGTTGGGTATTCGATTATTTCCATGGTTAATATATATAGATATATGTAAACCTATAGCCGCATATAATAGTGTTGTGCATTCCATCTACTCTGTTAAAGTTCGAAACACATATAATGGTTCTATTTCAAGTTTGATGTATATGAATAGACGCATACAATAGCTCTGTTTGACCATTTGATTCTATGCATATAATGGTTCTATTTCAAGTTTGATGTATGCGTACAATAGCTCTGTTTGACTTATTCGATTATGTTTATATTTGATATAAATATATAAACATATAGATGCATACAAAAGCATTGTGCATTCCTTCCACTCTGTTAAAGTTCGAAGCGCAAATAAAGGTTTTGTTTTCAAGTTTGATGTATGCATACAATAGTTATGTTTGACTATTCGATCTTGTTCATATTTGATATATATATATATATATATAAACATATAGACACATACAATAGCTTTGTGCATTCCTTCTACTCTGTTTAAAGTTTTATATGCCTCTATATATGCGTACAATGATTTTGTTCGCTTAAAACAATTGATTCCGGAAATAATTTTGTATTTAAATCCTATAGATTACTCACTGAATTTTCGAACAGCCTTTGTCTGGGATCTTGCATGTATACCAGCATTAAGAAACTCATTAACATTAACCAATTTCATTCCCCAGGGGGGTAGAACATTGAATATTAAGTACAGAAAAGATTTACAGCAGTTAGACAATTATTCAAACAACTACTAGAACTCTCTTTTGTATAATGATAACACAAACAGTAATTTCAGTACAAAAAAAAAAACACAACCTTCAGACAGATAGAGTTTAGGGTATATATCTGAACTAGACTTGCAGAGAAAAACAAAGGGAACAACCACGTTCCTCCCAACCGTGGAACCGAGCAACCACGACTACTTGCCCGATTCACCCCCTAGCCTAACCATGAGTCCATAAGGGAGAACTTGGAACTCCCTCTGCAACATTGTCCTTTGATTAAGTCATATTTCCACCTTGGCTCACACCCTCCTAGTGTTCATAACAACAAGTGAAAAGAAAAAAMAAAATAGACTCTTTTCCGAGCATACTCAGCAGCGTCCTGCCTCCTTGGATATGCCTATTTGTAACTTGCCTAGGTCTTTTCCCTTCCTTGGGAATTTGCACAGCTTCCTAAATCCCTGATTTTTAGGGGCTGCCAATGGCCAAATCACTAATTTTCCACTTGTAAAACTCAGCCCAGGGGTAGTTCCAACATGTTCCCCACTCATGGAGTCATGGTCAGCTACTTGTAACATGGTTGTTCCATTTGTCTTCCTGCAATAAATATGAAATATTCTATTTTTTAAYAAGTTTCATTGTCCAATATCTAGTTGGGCCAAATCAAATCTCTTCCCAACAGTCAAAATCATTTATTACAATTCATAAAATTTGAAATTTAGAATTGCCATAAATGACAAAAATTTTCCAATTTCGAATTTACTAAAAATTGAAATAAATTTCCAGCAATTTATATTTTAAAAATAATTTTTTATTTTCATTATTTTTTTGGGGGGATGTCACATCCTTTCCCCCTTAAATAAAACACTATCCTTAGTGTTTGTTCCTTTCCTGGAATAGGATTGGATAAGATTTCCGCAATTCTCCTTCCAACTCCCAAGTGGCCTCCTCAGGACTAAAGTGATTCCATTGCACCTTTACCTGAGCGACGACTCTGTTCCGAAGTGCTATTTCTCTCTGGTCTAGAATGCACACAGGTTCAACCTAGAACTCTCCTTTGGGTTCCATCTGCACCAAGTTCTAATCAATCATATGAGTAGGGTCATGAATATATTTTTTCAACAATGAAACATGAAACACATTATGAATTCTTAGATTAGCTGGAAGTGCAAGTTGGTATGCTACGGGTCCAATTCGAGCTAGTATATCGAAGGGCCCACAAAACCTGGGTGTCCATTTGGCACAGTTTCCCAGCTTCAATGAGATTTTCCGGGCTTTGAACTTCAAGTATACATGGTCTCCCGCTTGAAACTCTAAATGTCTTTTTTTCAGATCTACATAGCTCTTTTGTCTATCCTGTGATTCCTTCAAGTTTCGTTGCACCTTTCTCACCATGTTCTCCATATCTTAGAGCATTTCTAGTCCAACCCTGAGTCTGTCAGCCGAGTTATCCCAACTAATTGGAGTCATACACTTTCTTCCGTACAATACCTTGAAAGGGCTCAGCTTTGTTGAAGTTTGATACCCATTGTTATATGCAAATTCTACCAAGTGTATATGATCCTCCCACTTGTTTGGTTTTACTCTTACGTACATGTGAAGCATATCCTCTATGATTTGGTTTGTTCTTTCGGTTTGTCCATCCATTTGTGGATGATAACTTGTGCTGAAATTTATGTTGGTATTGAGCCCTGCAAACAATTCCTTCCAAAAAGAAGATGTGAATTTTATGTCTCTATCTAAAATCACCATTTTAGGAATGCCATGCAGTCTAAAGATTTATTTCATGAATATTTCAGCAATGTTTATAGCTTTAAAAGTAGACCTTACAGGAATAAAGTGTGTAGAATTACTGAGTTTATCGATTACCACCATGATGGAGTCATTCTATTTCTGAGTTTTAGGCAAACCTGTTATAAAGTCAAGTGATATAGTCTCCCATTTCCATTCTGATACTGGTAATGGCTGTAAGAGGCCAGTTGGATGTTGGTGTTTGGCCTTAACCTGCTGACAATCCTGACACCTAGCCAAGTATTCTGCTATTTCACCCTTCATATTATGCCAATAAAATAGTTTCCTAAGTGCTGCTATCATTTTTTGGTAACCCGGGTGGCCAGAATACGACGTCTTATGTACTTCGTCCAAGATTGTTATCTTTAACCCTGCTGAGTCTGGTATGTAAAGTTTGTTCTTAAATCATAACAGTCCCTTCTCATCGACACTTAGATCTGAATTATCTGAGTTTGCAGTAATATTTGAAAATTCTTCCATTATTCTTTCTTCCAGATCGCTTTCTTTTCTGCTAATGTTCATCTCAAATAACCCATGGATTCTTCTACTTAATGTGTTTGCTACTTTGTTTTCCTTGCCCTTGATATGTCTAACTTCGAAGTCAAATTTGCTTAAGAAGGCTAACCACCTTGCTTGCCTTACGTTAAGATCTGGTTGGTTAAACATATATTTTACCCTGCTATTGTCTGTTAATAATAGGAATTTTCTGCCCATTATGTAATGTCGCCACATCTTTAAGGAGTGTATTACTGCTGCCAATTCTAAGTCATGTGTGATGTAATTTTTCTCGTGCTCTTTTAATTTTCGGGACTCATAACAAATAACACGTCCTTCCTGAGTTAGGACACCACCTAGCCCTTCTTTACTTGCATCGACACATACCGTGAAGTCTTTAACTGGGTCTGCTACTTTTAATATGGGTGTCGTTGTCAATAATTCCTTTAGTTTGTTGAAGTTGTCTTGACATTTCTTTGACCAGTTAAACCTGGTCCCTTTCTTTTGTAATGATGTGATCGGGTAGGCTATCTTGGAGAACCCCTCTATAAACCTGCGTTAATATCCAGTGATTCCCATGAATGACTGTATATCCACTACATCTCTAGGTATTGACCATTCCATAATGGCTTTCGTCTTTTCTGAGTCTACGATAATGCCCTCTGTTGATATTACATGTCCAAGATATTGTATTTTCTTTTGATATAAGTCACACTTGTCGAAATTGGCATACATTTTGTGCTTCCTTTACGTTTGCATAACTATTCTTAAGTGTTCCTCATGTTCCACCTCTGTCTTTGAATAGACGAGGATATCATCGATGAATACCACCACGAACTTGTCCAAGTACTTACTGAAAATATTGTTCATTAGGCACATAAATGTGGCTGGGACATTAGTGAGTCTGAAAGGTACGACTACAAACTCGTAGTGTCCATATCTTGTCCAAAATGTTGTTTTTTTTATGTCCTCGTCTTTTATCCGAACTTGATGATACCCAGATCGTAAGTCCAATTTTGAAAAGATCTTGGCCCCTCCTACTTGATCGAACAGATCATTTATCCTTGGTAAGGGGTACTTATTTTTGATAGTCATCTTATTCAATTGTCTATAGTTGATACATAATATTAGAGTACCATCCTTCTTTTTCATAAAGAGGATTGGTTCTCCCCAAGGTGAGACACTTGGCCTGATATACTCTTTGTCCAACAATTCCTGTAATTGTATTTTTAATTCGGTAAGTTCTGGGAGACTCATCTGGTAAGGCACCTTTGAGATAGGGGTAGAACCGAGTAACAAATCTATGGACAAATCTATTTCCCTTCTAGGGGGTAATTCTGGTATCTCTTCCACAAACATGTCTTTGAAATCTCGCAGGACAACAAAGTCTTCCAACTTTGTCTTATCTTTCTTTTCTTCCAGGCTCGTCACTTGGATGGCATAAACTTGACATCCTTTTCTCACACATTTCTTTTGCTGCATCGCTGACAGACTATCAATGTTCTATTCTGGGAAGCAATCTTCTGCAAATGTTTGGGTTTCAGGTAATTTTCCTTTTCCCAAGAGGTCTGGTGTTGGAGGTCTATGTACATGGTGAGGGAGATTCTCATAAGCAGGTTGTTGAATGGATACAAGGGAAATATTTTCCTTTAAGGATTCCGGTGTATCCTCTTCAAGGGGAAAATGATGAGGAATTTTTTTATCCATTTTGGTCTCAGAAGGCTTATATACAGGAGACAAGATGGATATTGGAAGATTTGGAAGGATATATTGGAAGATTTGGAAGGATATAAGGATCAGGAATGGGTTTATCAGGGATGTTATCCTTCTGTTTAATTTCTAGCAAAGATTTTCCCATATTGGAGAAAGTTTCTCCTAATCCTTCCATTAATTCTTCATGATTTCTTTTGGACTCTCTAGATTTAAAAGATATTTCTATTAAATGAGACAGATGTTCGAGGAGCAACAAAAGGACAACAAGATGAGACTGTCATGAAGGAGGAGGAACATATATTGAAATTTGTCCCAACAGAAGGAGAACACCTAGTGGAGTTACTCACTTAGTGGGAATTGGAGTTAAAGGAACTGGAGGATTGGTTAGACAGTCCGGAACCAGATCGTGGCTTCCCTAAGATATCCATGCCAGAGGAGACACACTGGCATGAGTTACAAATGGAGGAAGCTTGGGTTGAGTCAGTCGAAGAACTGATAGGAGTCAATCTGTCAGAAATACTAGCTGAGAAGAAGCCCAGTGATGAGAACTTTGTAGGAGTGGAGACTGCAACAGAATTACAAGCAAAGGCCACAAGAGATGAAGAAGACAACTTGGGATATCAATATGATTTACCCATGGACAAGGAGGAATTGCATCAAGCTAGTCTTCTAAAGGAGAGTCAACCGATAGTGTAGTTGGACAAGGTGGTTGAGGAGATAAGGAAGCTAATGTTAGAGTCGGAAAAGGAAGCAGTCAACAAGAAGAAGCTAGACATAAGGAAGCCTACATGAGAAGCGGGGATGATGCAGAACCAGAAGCAACAGAGCAGAGGAGCCAAAAGACAGATCCAACATAAAGTTTGGGATCTAGCAGGATTTCAACCATGCTGAAAAGATCATGAGAAGGAGCTCATGAATTTTGTAGCCATGGAGTGTGATGCAAGAGCATCGCTCCACCTCAGCATGGGCGAGTCCATTAATTTGCATGGTGTGCATTCAAGGAAGGGAGAAGCGTCGCCCTCTCATTTTTCCATGAGAAGCCAAAGCGTAATCCAGGCATTTAATGATGACAAGATGGAAGAGCCAAGTTGTGCCTTCGCACAAGCTGGAGATAAGGTCACCATTAAGTGGTTGACGACACGAGGGATCTGTATCCTATTTGGAGCAGATTTCCATTATTGTAATTTTCCTCAGTAGTCAGGGATTTTGAATTGTGATTTAAAAACATTAGTTTATCTTGTGAGGGAAGCTCATTGAGCCCCTCTTGTATAAATATTTGTATTTTATGTTGTATAGAGGTTGCTGAAGTTTGAGGAAAAATTACAGTAGGCCAAGTTATGGAGTTGGCAAGAGCCGAGACTTAGTTGTAGCTTGGACTCCACTATTGTAATTGGACATTCCACCATTAATAGAAAATGACAGTTTTTTTTGTTTTCAAGTTCTGTGTAATGGATGTTGCATTATGAATGTATTTTACATGCATTTGAGTCATATATGGATGTTAGAAATTGTCTAAAAGGATAGAGATACATTTTTCTATACATGAGTGTGTTGGATTAGGTCTGGTTCTCTAGGATAGGAGAAAGAAGTGCACAACAGAGAGAGGAAAATATGTGAACCGATGCAAGGAGTGTGTGTCTAAAATTGGTGGAGTCAGAAGAGAGATTGCTAGGAGGGAACACCAGGTTAATTCACAGACTCAGGGAGAAATTTAAAGGTGGTTAAGTACCTTGGAAAGAAAGACTGTGTAGGAGGAAGCACAACTCAAAGTTACTTAATACTCTGAAACACTCTACCAGGAGGGCATAGAGAAAGTATGAGAGCGTACAAGAGAAGCATTGTTATAAGTGTTGGAACCCTTAAGAGAATCCCAGAATTACTGAACATTCTGAGGAACAAAGGCTTTGCAAGAGTGCATTGACAAAGGAAAGGAGATGCCTTAAACTCTTCCGTAAGCTAAGGGAGAATCCGTTGAATAACAAAGTTGAGCGTAAGAGGTGTGTTGAAGATATGGTAAGTACATCTTACTAGCTCATGGGGAAGAGCACAAAACCGCTAGGAGGGCACGAGGAAGTTCACAGAGGAACGATAAAATTTGGAGGTTTTCAAGTCGAGCAAAGTCATAGAAGAGTCTGTGCAGAACTCTCCAAGGAGTGTAGAAGGAGTTTCGACAATAGCCTAAGTCTCGAAGGAAAGAATTTGCGCTAAGTGTGCAAAAGGGGTTGATGACTCACTGAAGTCCTGAAGACCGTGAAATTATCCATCGTCAGGAGAGACAGGTGGAAGAAGTTTGGTAGGAGGAACTTCAGAAGGTTTGTTGGGTGCAACCGGATATCTTCACGAAGTCGTAAGGTCTGAAGTGATTATGGACCGATTGATCCAGAAGACATGTGGCAGAGATCCACATAGTTCAGAGGAAGAACCCTTCGATAAAATTTAAGAGGAGAATACCCGAAGAGTGGAGAGCCAAAGTAATTGTATCCTTCCATCAAGATAGGACCTGTGGTGATAGATCAACACTTTGTTGATTCGAAAATCAAGAAAACTAGAGTCAAAAGAAGAAATGACTCATGAATTATGAACTCAAGAGTTGATAACAGTTTTTGATCGCAAGGAGAACAAGACCGTAGATCAAGTCATGAAGAATTCTCGAATTCACAAATCAAGGAAAATGGGAGGAATCAGTTCGTGAAATTTTTGAAGCTCAGGATTGCAAAGGGAGTTGGCCCACGGTCATAGTCTATGGTCACATCAAGGAGGAAATCTAGCGCAGTGAGCTAGCAACGAGGAATTAAGAATTAAAAAGAACAGAGGAGAGGGTCTGCGAGTGCAACATAACCTGCATCGAGAAGATAAAGGGCATGTTTCAAGATAAAGTGGTTCCATCAGGAGCCCGACGAACCATTCCCTTCGATGGCTTGAACGATCCTAGACCGGGAGGTCAAGTTAGCCCCGAAGGAGAGGATGGGAGGTTGACATCACAGTGTACATCACTTATCTCCATCACTATAACCAACAAATATATATTTCCTTGAACGAATTTGACGAAGATAGCCAAGTGAGACTTCACCTCTAACCTCCACCCTAATTTCAATGGAGTATGCAATGCATGGGATTTAAAATACTGATCTGCAAAAACCATGTTCCTGAAAACCATGAATTTTGGCTTGACTTTCCCCTATTTTTCCCATGACCAAAACTAACCAAACATACCTCAAAATTAGAGTATATGAGAATACGACATGCTCCCCGTTATCACCTAGGTCTACCTGTAGACTCTAGCGGTGTAATTTCAAACTCAGAGTACGCACATGGTCTTATAATCATGTTCTTATTTACAAACTGCATTTGAAAATATCTAACCTTTTCGTCGACCGACCACTAGCCACCATTGCTTCAAATATGATTGAGTCCATCAACATTGTACTTCCATGCTTCACCTGCCACCATCTCCACACAGATTCTCAGAGGTATATGTTTCAACACCCCAAAACACAATGGGGAAAAGTAGCACCACCTTGTTCAACGGTTCAAATCCCAATCTCTAGAGCCCTTCAAGATTCCAATTTGGTAGCTCAGACACAAAATTTACAAAACCATATCTGTAGATCGCTTCAAGCTTCATATTTGGTAGCTTAGGCATAAATTTACAAAACAATTCTTGAGAACCCTCAAAAGCACACTGGATAGCACCATGTGCCCTTGAAGAAGATACTCCCCAACTTCCACTTGCACCCCATCACACCCTTGCCTAAGAAACTTGAATATTGACTGAAGTATCTACCCCACAACAACAAAACCTGCCAAACCTATGCCTATCACCAGCACATTCAATCAGCTCAAATGACTTAACCCTCTTTATCTCCAAAACAACCCCAAAATTTATATACCCATGTTGTAAAAAAAACTACAACACGTTGATATATAGGAGATGGACCATCGCCGTGGGAGATACACATATGACAATGTGATTTGGTTTATTTTGTTTCTGTGATGCGTGTGGCAAACATGTTGGGATCGACCTGCAAACAATGAGATTAAAGAATACAAAAATAGAGATAAAATCCATGACACATTATTAGAGATGAATTGAAATGGGGCAATGATATCATTTATTAGTCGGTTCATTGGTCAGTTCATAATGAAGAAATGAATTACAAATCTAATGCAAGAAATAATGATGAAATGATATCATTTATTGTTGAGTCAATAATGTAGAAATCAATTAATTATAAATCTCATGGAGAAAACAAGGAAGATAAGTCTTTTTAGGAATACAAAATCCTAAATGCTTGAGAAACCTCAATCCAAATGAATTTAATTGCAAGGTGTGTGTTATCACCACCCAACAATCTCCGATTGACAACAATTTTCCATCAATCATCACCTTTACTTCAAGAAAATATAATTTGTCACCTTTCTTTCAAGCCAAGAGAAGCCAAGTACCAACACAAGTTTTCTAGAAATACCCATTGTGTTAACATGTCTGCATATTTTTCTCTTGTATGGAGGAGTCCACCTCCATAAACTGTCTTACAAAATGATGCCTTGTCCCATTCTGATAGTTTGGACAGTTAGTCAAATGCCCAACACTTTCACCACCACAAACACCTATCTTGTACTTGTCCAAACATACCTAATATATCCTTGCATTCATGACAGACATAACTTGAGTAGATCTCATGTTGTCCAAATCTCATGAATCAACATAACTACAGACTAAATCTTTGCAACCAATGTAGGTGATATTTGTATACCAATTTCCATGTTCTTTACCCAGTTTTTCCATGTGTCCATTGACAACACACCAACAAAATATTTGAACATTTTGGATGGAAAAGATCATCTTTCCTATTGTACTTTCATAAGGTACATGATACATATAATCATTTTCTACTTTACTACTAGAATATAAAATTTAAGGTTACAATGGAAAGCTAAAAGGGATATTTATTAGTTTCATAATGTTCATACAAAACCTGTCACTATCTTTACCAAACTTAGGTTGTGATAACTACAACTTACCATTTTCCTCATTTATGTGTACTTCTATGGTGAAGTTTTTTTTTTCTTTACTGCTTCTAAATCCTTCATTCAAAGTCCTTGTTGATCTCAAGGATGCTTTGATTGAAACAAGCATATCATTATAATAACACCAAGATAATGAATACACCATACACACAATGACCGTACTCACTTCTTAAGAAAATTTCTCTTACCATGAAGGAATCAAATATCTTGTACCATTGTTTGGTTACCCTAGCCCATACAATGATTCCCTGCGTTTGAAGAAAATATCCCTTTACGAGTGATTGTTCCATGTACATATCTCTGCTAGTGATGATTTTGTGGTAGTAGGATACCACAATGTACATCGTTTATCTCCATCACTATAACCAAAAGACATATATTTCCTTGAACGAATCCGACCAAGATAGCCAGGTGACCCTTCACCTCTCACCTCCACCCTAATTTCAATGGAGTATGCAATCAATGGGCTTTAAAATCCTGAGCTACTAAAACCATGTTCCTAAAAAACACGACTTTTGACTTGACTTTTCCCTATTTTTCACATGACCAAAATTGACAAAGCATCCCTCAAAATTAGAGTATCTGAGAATATGACATGATCCACATTATCACCTAGGTCTACCTATAGACTCTAGCAGTGTAATTTCAAACTCATAGTAAGCACATGGTATTATAATCGTGTTCCTATTTAAAAACTATATCAAAAATATCTAACCATTATGTGGACCGACCACTAGCCACCATTACTTCGAATCTAATTGATTCCATCAACATTTTACTTCCATGCTTCACCTGCCACCATCTCCACATAGATTATCAAAGGTATATATTTCAACACCCCAAAACACAATGGGGAAAAGTAGTGGCACCTTGTTCAAGAGTTCAATTCACAATCTCTAGATCGCTTCAAGGTTCCGATTTGGGAGCCCAAGAACAAAATTTACAAAACCATATCTTTTGATCACTTCAAGCTTCTGATTTGGGATCTCAGGAACAAATTTACAAAACCATTCTTGAGAAACCTCAAAAGCACACTAGAGAGCACCATGTTCCCTTGAAAATTATGCTCCCCAATTGCCACTTGCACCCCATCACCCCCCTGCCTAAGAACCTTGAATCTTGACTAAAGTATCTACCCTGCAACAACAAAACCTCCAAAACCCATGCCTATCACCACCGCATTCAATTGGATCTGATGAATTAATCCTATATATGTCCATAACAACCCAAAAATTTATATACCCATGCTGCAGCAAAAACTACAACATGTTGATATCTAGGAGATGGACCATCGTCGTGGGAGATACACATATGACAGTGCGATGCCATTTATTTTTTCTCTGTAATGCATGTGGCATACATGTTGGGATCGATCTGCAAAATATGAGATTAAAGAATAGAGAAATATAGATAAAATACATCACAATCCTAGATTATTAGAGATGAATTGAAATGGGGAAATGATATCATTTATTAGTCAGTTCATTGGTCAATTCATAATGGAGAAATGAATTACAAATCTAAAGAAAGAAATAATGATGAAATGATATCATTTATTGTTCAGTCAATAATGTAGAAATCAATTAATTACAAATCTCATGGAACAAAACACGAACATAAGTCTTTTTAGGCATACAAAAATTTAAATCCTTGAGAAACCTCAATCCAAATGAGTTTAATTGCAAGGTGTGTGTTATCACCACCCTACAATCTCCACTCGACAACAATTTTTCATCATTCATCACCTTTACTTTAAGCAAAGATAAGTCGTTACCTTTCCTTCAAGCCAAGAGAATCCAAGCACCACCACAACTTTTCTAGCAATACCGGTTGTGTTAACATGTCTGCATAGTTTTCTCTAGTATGGAAGAGTCCACCTCCATAACCTAACTTACAAAAGGATGCCTTATCCCATTTTGATAGGTTGGACATTTAGTGAAATGCACAACACTTTGACCACCACAAACACCTATCTTGTACTTGTCCAAACATACCTAATATATCCTTGGATTCATGAGAGACGTAACTTGAGTAGCTCTCATCTTGTCCAAATCTCATGAATCAACATAACTACAGATTAAATCATTGCAACGGTGATATTTGTGAACCAATTTCCATGTTCTTTAACTAGGTTTTCCATGTGTCCATTGAAAACACACCAATGAAATGTTTGAACATTCTTGATGGCAAAGATCATCTATCTTATTGTACTTGCATAATGTACCTGAGACATATAATCATTTTCTACTTTACTACTAGAATATAAAATTGAAGGTTACAATGAACAGATAAAAGGGATTTTTATTAGTTTCATAATGTTCATCAAAAACATGTCACTATCATTACCAAACTTAGGTTGTGATAACTACAACTTACCATTTTCCTCGTTTATGTGTACTTCTATGCCGAAGATTTGTTTTTCTTTGCTACTTCTAGATCCTTCATCCAAAGTCCTTGTTGATCTCAACCATGCTTTGATTGAAACAAGCATATCATTAAAATAACACCAAGATAATGAATACTCCATAAACACAATGATCGTACTCACTTATTAAGAAACTTTTTCTTACCATGAAGGAATCAAATATCTTGTACCATTGTCTAGTTACCTTAGCCCATACAATGATTCCTTGAGTTTGCAATAAAATCTCCCTTTGGGAGTTATTGTTCCATGTACATATCTCTCCTAGTGATGATTTTGTGGGTAGTAGGATCCCACAATGTACATCATTTATCTCCATCACTGTAACCAACAAATATATGTTTCATTGACTGAATCCGACCAACATAGCCAAGTGAGCCTTCACCTCTCACCTCCACCCTAATTTCAATAGAGTATGCAATCCATGGGATTTAAAATACCGAGCTATGAAAACCATGTTCCTGAAACCACGACTTTTGACTTGACTTTTCCCCAAAACGACCAAACATCCCTCAAAATTAGAGTATTTGAGAATACAACATGCTCCCCCTTATCATCTAGGTCTACATGTAGACTCTATCGATGCAATTTCAAACTTAGAGTATGTACATGGTATTATAATCGTGTTCCTATCTACAAACTGCATTAAAAAATATCTGACCTTTCCGTGGACCGACCACTAGCCACCATTGCTTCGAATCTGATTGAGTCCATGAACATTGTACTTCCATGCTTCACCTGCCACCATCTCCACAGAGCTTCTCAAAGGTATATATTGCAACACCCAAAAACATAATGGGGAAATGTGGTGCCACCTAGTTCAAAATTTCAAATCCCAATCTCTAAATCGCTTCAAGCTTCCGATTTGGGAGCCCAGGGACAAAATTTACATATCCATATCTGTAGATCATGACAAGATTCTGATTTGGGAGCTCAGGGACAAATTTACAAAACCATTCTTGAGAACCCTCAAAATCACACTCGAGAGCACCATGTTCCCTTGAAAAAGATGCTCCCCAACTGCCACTTGAACCCCATCACTCGCGTATGTAGGAACCTTGAATCTTGACTGAAGTATCTACCCCACAAAAATAAAACCCGTCAAACATTTTCCTATCACCACCACATTCAATCAACTCCAATGACTTAACCCTCTTTATCTTTGTAACAACCCCAAAATGTACATACCCATGTTCCAACAAAAACTACAACATGTTGATATCTAGGAGATGGACCATCGTCGTGGGAGATACCCATTACCCAGTTGATATCTATGGTTGTCATAAGCCATGTTGTCCTACGTTCTTGGGAAAAAGGGGAATGAGTGATAAGTGGAACTCATCTGGCTTCATGAAGACATTTTTCCACCTAGGCACATGCAGTGTATAACTGGGAAAGCTAGTTCGTTGGGGGTTCACTTCCCATTTTGGCATTTCTCCCCATCCTTGCGTCTAGACCAGTTTTGAGTTTCGTCATGACCCTTACGATTCTCTAGAAGTCTGTCACACTTCCCGATTGACCAGGGATTCACACATTGAACTTGTTCTCCGTCATCATTGCCTGTGTATCTAGTATGCAACTTTGGAATCCCACAGTCGTACTTGAGTTATCCTGTGTGTCTCCTGTGAAGACCGACACATTTGTATTCGTCTTAGCCATGTTATGTGTTAGCGTTTGGTTGTTGCCATTTTCGGTGTCCATAATTATTTCATGTTGATGCCATCACCCATGTGTTAGTTGAATGTTGTTGTTGTATTCCTTAGGAGATGAATTGAAGAAGCAAGTTCTCAGGGTTGTGAGAAACTCTCCCAGGTGAGAGAGTTTGTTGGGAAGTGAGTTCTCCTATAAGGGAGTCCTGTAGCATCTACAGTACTCTAAGACTTCTAGTCCATCCTCTTGTTGAATCCTAAGGTAAGGGAGGTGTAGTATCCAATGGACTTGTATTAGTGAAGGTGTACCCTCCTGGGGTGGAGCAGGTGTGCAGGGAATGAGGGTCTGTGGGTTGTAGGATAAAATATCCTTGCTGTTGTTCTATGAAAATTCCTTGTTTTCCTTGCCAGACCTAGAATTCCCTTGCCCGGTGGAATTTAGTCCCAGCTCGAGGGTGACCCACTGTTGATAGTAATGAGAAGCATGGTCTAAGGCTAGGAGGTTTGTGGAAGGTCTCCACATAGCTAGTGGATATCTATTAAAATATAAGTACCAGTTATGTGTTTGTTGTATGATGTGTATTTGTATTTTCATTATAAATAATGAGTAATGCTTGTATATATATATATGTGTGTGTGTGTGTGTGTGTGTGTGTTTCATGTATGTGTTAATGTTGCTTCTTCATGAACATGTGTATGAGTAGAGTATTGATGTCTATTTAATTACATTACATAGATATATATTTATAAGCGTGAATACCACATGTTATCTCTATCATTCGGTTAAGGTTTATATGTGATTATTTCCGCAAAGTTACTCAGTGGCATGGCTTGGCCTATTGTTTAAGGCCGAGAATGTCACAGAAATGGTATCAGAGCTAGAAAGGCAAAGTTAAGGTTGTTTGGGTAGCGTTACCCAGTAGGGGTCGATGGTCGGGGGACATTACAATTTGGTATCAAAGCCAAGGTTCAAGCACTGATCCTGAATGGGTTGGATAAGAGGTCATTAGAACCAAGGTTTCAGAAATAAATTATGCAAGAGTTTACCTTGGTCATGTTACGAATATCAGGGGGTTTAGCGGAATGTAAAACCACACCCGTCAGATCAGGAAAAATGAGCATGAGAGAGTTAACCTCCAAGTCCTTTGGACTTACTAGCTTCAGTGAAGTTATCGGTTGTAGAGCAAAAGAGGTTGGAGGCTCGAACTCCAAAGTCCTCGAAGTGGATCTACACCGTATATCTAGGAAGAAGAGATCGACAGTTGGATCAAGCCAAGTTAAAAGATCAAACGCAGTAGTGAAGGGAGGAAGCCCCTGAAGCTCTGAAGTACAAAGTTAATCCGGACTGTCCGTCAAGAGGGATGCGTGTTAGCAGATTGGTTGTTCACGATTTCGACGTTCAAGAGAATCTGTGTGCTAAGGAGAGAAATATCGAAGCCTAAAGTTCGAAAGCCCTGAAGAGCCCAAGTAGTGAGTCATGATGATGTCACCTGGAGGTGATGTGGACCTCTCCTATACCTACCACGTGCCCCCACCTGGAATGTTAACAGTTGTACTATGTGGAGCTTGAGGTTGCATAACATAGTTAAAGGTCAGTGGGCCCACACTCGCGTTGATCATGATACATCAAGATTGACGACCAAGAGGCATTTCGGGGACCCAAATTGCACGAGAGTTAATTTCTTAGGGTGATCCCACAATCCAAACGACGGTTTTACCGGGGCATTACGTGTCAGTGTCAAAGGAATTGCGGGATAAGAGGAAGGTTACTCCAAACCTCAAATGCATGCCCCCACAATTTTAAAGGCATTAAGTTATGTTATTATTCGATACCTTAGTTCAAGTAGAAAATTGTGGGTCCCAGTGGACGCATGGTACCAGTTGTGAAGTCCGGAGAATTGACACTTCGAACAAATGGTTCATAAGGGAACGAAAGGAATAACTTTCAAAAGTTTCATAACGCTGAGCTGACGAGACATAATGACGTCACCAAAGGTGACATGGAAGTGTTCAGAGATTAATGGTTTGTGGGGTTGGGGGTGTGCAGATGTGAAATCCTTCAAAGTCCTAAAGCTCTGAAGCTCTGAAGTCTCAGAGCTCAGATGCTTGAAGTTCCATAGTGGGTGTCAGTCATTGTGTGCTAGGTGGTCATGGACTATTGATCCACCCTACTTTGCGAGTTCGTCAATCTAGAACTCTGAGAGATTTGTTGTGATGTGGTAACGCAAGGAAAACAAGGAACCTCCTAAGTTCCGGAGATGAAGTTTCAACACTCCGTATAAGCACCCAAATCATTAGCAATCGATCCCAACCACAGTCACAATTGAACCAAGGACTGAGGAAGAAGGGGGTAGCATCGAATGGTGAATTGTTGCAAAACAGAACGAGGCTTAGAAATATAATCGTGGAGATTCTTGATCGACACAAACCCACCAAAAAGGGAGTCTGATATTCTTTCTGTTGAATCAGATTGTCTAAGTCCTATGGAAAATTATTAAAGACTGATAACCTAAAAAAAATTTGGTTGACTCCACATTTTACAGAGTTAACAATTAACGAAACCAAACCGAATTGTCTCATCGTGTAGAGTAATGGAGGAGACACATGATGCTTATAGTTCAGAGAATGAAGCAAGAGGAAGGGATGCTCATTTGGGAGTTGAAGGAACAAACTCCAATGGGCATGGAGAATAAATAGATAAAGGAGGAAACATGATGAAAATCATTCAAAAGTTGCATAAAGATGTCCAAACTCACTGAGAAGATAAAAGAAATATCATAAAATCCATGGAGAAAAATGGAGAATTCAACATAAAGTTGATGTAGATACTGGAAAGGATCGAAAATAAGTTGGATAAAGTTGATGTAGATCCTAGATCCATGTGTCCATTGACAACACACCAACAAAATGTTTGAACATTCTCGATGGCAAAGATCATCTTTCCTATTGTACTTGCATAAGGTACATGAGACATATAATCATTTTCTACTTAACTACTAGAATATAAAATTGAAGGTTACAATGGAAAGCTAAAAGGGATTTTTATTAGTTTCATAATGTTCATACAAAAATGTCACTATCTTTACCAAACTTAGGTTATGATAACTACATCTTACCTTTTTCCTCGTTTATGTGTATTTCTATGCCGAAGATTTGTTTTTCTTTGTTGGTTCTAGATGCTTCATCCAAATTCATTGTTGATCTCAATGATGCTTTGATTGAAACAAGCATTTCATTAAAATAACACCAAGATACTCAATATGCCATAAACAAAATGATCGTACTCACTTCTTAAGAAACTTTCGCTTAGCATGAAGGAATCAAATATCTTGTACCACTTTCTGGTTACCTTAGCCCATACAATGATTCCATAAGTTTGCAAGAAAATATCTCTTTGTGAGTGATTGTTCCATGTACATATCTCTGCTACTGATGATTTTGTGGGTAGTAGGATCCCACAATGTACATCATTTATCTCCATCACTATAACCAACAAATATATATTTCCTTGACCGAATCTGACGAAGATAGCCAAGTGAGCCTTCACCTCTCACCTCCACCCTAATTTCAATCAGTATGGAATCCATGGGATTTAAAATCCCAAGCTACGAAAACCATGTTCCTGAAACCGCCACTTTTGGCTTGATTTCCCCCCCTTTTTCCCATGACCAAAAATGACCAAACATCCCTCAAAATTAGAGTATTTGAGAATACGACATGCTCCCCCTTATCACCTAGGTCTACATGTAGACTCTAGCAATGTAATTTCAAACTCAGAGAAGGTACATGGTATTATAATCGTGTTCCTATTTACAAACTTCATTTGAAATTATCAGACCTTTCTGTAGACGGACCACTAGCCACCATTGCTTCGAATCTGATTGAGTCCACCAGCATTGTACTTCCATGCTTCACCTGCCACCATATCCACATAGATTTCAAAGGTATATATTTCAACACCCAAAATAAAAATGGGGAAAAGTAGTGCCACCTTGTTCAACAATTCAAATCCCAATCTCTAGATCGCTTCAAGCTTCCGATTTGGTAGCCTAGGCACAAAATTTACAAATCGATA
This sequence comes from Picea engelmannii, assembly GCA_009831015.1. NCBI lineage: Eukaryota > Viridiplantae > Streptophyta > Pinopsida > Pinales > Pinaceae > Picea > Picea engelmannii. Next base: position 759,234 of record ML778657.1, on the reverse strand, counting down.
TCTGTATATCACTTTAGGCTTCCGATTTGGGAGCTTAGGGACAAATTTACAAAACCATTCTTGAGAACCCTCAAAATCACACTGGAGAGCGCCATGTGCCGTTGAAAAAGATGCTCCCCAACTGCCACTTGCACCCCATCACTCTGGTGCCTAAGAACCTTGAATCTTGACTAAAGTATCTACCCCGCAAAATAAAAAAATGCCAAACCTGTGCCTATCACCACCACATTCAATCGGCTCCGATGAATTAACCCTCTTTATCTCCATAACAACCCCAAAATTTATATACCCATGTTGCAACAAAAACTACATGTTGATATCTAGGAGATGGACCATCGTCATGGGAGATACGCATATGACAATGCAATGCGATTTATTTTGTTTCTCTAATGCATGTGGCATACATGTTGGGATCAGCCTGCAAACAATGAGATTAAGAATAGAGAAATATAGATAAAATACATCACACATTATTACAGACAAATTGAAATGGGGCAATGATATCATTTATTAGTGAGTTCATTGGTCGGTTCATAATGGAGAAATGAATTACAAATATAAAGATGAAATGATATCATTTATTTCTCAGTCAATAATGTAGAAATCAGTTAATTACAAATCTCATGGAGCAAACAAAGAACATAAGTCTTTTTAGGCATACAAAAATCTAAACGCTTGAGAAACCTCAATCCAAATGAATTTAATTGCAAGGTGTGTGTTATCACCACCCAACAATCTCCACTTGACAACAATTTTCCATCAATCGTCACCTTTACTTCAAGCAAAGATAAGTCGTCACCTTTCCTTCAAGCCAAGAGAAGCTAATCACCACCACAACTTTTCTAGCAATACCCGTTGTGTTTACATGTCTGCATATTTTTCTCTAGTATGGAGTAGTCCACCTCTATAACCCGTCTTACAAAATGATGCCTTGTACCATTTTGATAGGTTGGACTATTAGTCAAATGCACAACACTTTTCCCACCACAAACACCTATCTTGTACTTGTCCAAACATAACTTATATATCCTTTTATTCATGACAAACATAACTTGAATAGATCTCATCTTGTCCAAATCTCATGAATCAACATAACTACAAACTAAATCTTTGCAACCAATTTAGGTGATATTTGTGCACCAATTTCCATGTTCTTTACCCAGTTTTTCCATGTGTCCACTGACAACACACCAACTAAATATTTGAACATTCGAGATGGAAAAGATCATCTTTCCTATTGTACTTTCATAAGGTACATGAGACATATAATCATTTTCTACTTTACTACTAGAATATAAAATTGAAAGTTATAATGGAAAGCTAAATGGGATATTTATTAGTTTCATAATGTTCATGCAAAACCTATCACTATCTTTACCAAACTTAGGTTGTGATAACTACAAGTTACCATTTTTTCTGGTTTATGTGTACTTCTATGCCGAAGATTTGTTTTTCTTTGTTGGTTCTAGATCCTTCATCCAAAGTCCTTGTTTATCTCAACGATGCTTTAATTGAAACAAGCATATCATTAAAATAACACCAAGATAATGAATACGCCATAAACACAATGATCATACTCACTTCTTAAGAAACTTTCGCTTACCATGAAGGAATCAAATATCTTGTACCACTAGCCCATACAATTGTTACATGTACATATCTCTACAAGTGATGATTTTGTGGGTAGTAGGATCCCACAATGTACATCATTTATCTCCATCACTATAACCAAAAAATATATATTTCCTTGACCTAATCCGACCAAGATAGCCTAGTGAGCCTTCACCTCTCATCTCTACCCTAATTTCAATGGAGTATGCAATTCATGGGCTCTAAAATCCCGAGCTATCCCCGTTTTTCCCATGACCAAAATGGACCAAACATCCGTCAGAATTAGAGTATCTACGAATATGGCATGCTCCCCCTTATCACATGGTGTGCTCCTATTTACAAATTGCATTCGAAAATATCTGACCTTTCCATGGACCGACCACTAGCCATCATTGCTTCGAATCTGATTTAGTCCATCAACATTGTACTTCCATGGTTCACCTGCCACTATCTCCACATAGATTCTCAAAGGTATATATTTCAACACCCCAAAACACAATGGGGAAAAGTAGTGCCACCTTGTTCAATAGTTCAAATCCCAATCTCTAGATCGCTTCAAGCTTCCGATTTGAGAGCTCAAGCACAAAATTTACAAAACCATATCTGTAGATCGCTTCAAGCTTCCGATTTGGGAGCTCATGCACAAATTTACAAAACCATTCTTGAGAACCCTCAAAAGCACACTGGAGAGCACTATGTGCCCTTGAAAAAGATGCTCCCCAACCATCACTCCCCTTCCTAAGAACCTTGAATCTTGATTGAAGTATCTACCCCTCAACAACAAAACCTGCCAAACCCGTGCCTATCACCACCACATTCGATCGACTCCGATGACTTAGCCCTCTTTATCTCCGTAACAACCCCAAAATTTATATACCCATGTTGCAACAAAAACTAAAACATGTTGATATCTAGGAGATGGAGATACACCAAGTGCAATTGCCCATTCCCAATGTCCACCTCTATGCTTTGCCAATCCGTATGCTCTATACAAAGGCGCACTGCTTGCATACCTCCGTCCACAAATTATTAGCAGACCAAACAGACCACCACCAGGCCCTCAAGTCCGTCCTCACCACCGAAAGGTTCCTTAGATGTCCACCAAGCGTTCTAAGAGTCCATCCAGCATGGAAATATGCCACATGATCCATTCGTTATTCGTGAAACTATCGATGACCTTGCTGCTCCGGATCCACTAAATTTATATTTATATATATATATATAAATTTTTCTATTTTAATTTATAAAAATGATAAATATTACATTATCATCTATAAAAAAATAATATTCCATTATTTTTGTTTATATGAATTTTAAATTTAAACAAAATTGTTTTAATATGATTTTTTTTTCATTTATAAAATTACATAAATAACATATTAAAAGATTTTGATGAGGATAATTACTTTATAACTCACTTATTCTTATTTTTGTTTATATGAATTTTAAATTTAAACAAAATTGTTTTAATATGATTTTTTTTTCATTTATAAAATTACATAAATAACATATTAAAAGATTTTGATGAGGATAATTACTTTATAACTCACTTATTCTAGACAATGATTTTGCAAATTAAAGTAAAATTTTGAATTATTCATTTTTATTGATTCATTAACTTGTCCCTTATAATGATTGAAAATATCTAATACATTAACTTTAAACTTACATCAAAATATTTTTTTAATTTGAATAATTAAATATATTAGATTAATTAAACAACTTACATAACAAAAATTTATAATACAAATAAATTTGATAAAACATTTTTATCTTTTAAGAAAATATGAAAATACAATTCAATTAATGCTTTCTTAGTTTTATAAATGTTAAATGAACAAATAACCACCCACCATACTATGATAAGTTAATTAAGATGATCCTAAATCTAAACCATTTCTATTTTACTATTCAACACATCAAAGCAAAACATATACTACAACTTTTGGATTGGAGCAGTTTTAGATTTATCACATTAACCCAACAACTAACATAATAAAAGGGTTTAAAATCTAAACCATTTCTATTTTACTATTTAACACATCAAAGCAAAAAATTACTACAAAATTGACTTTTCGATTGAACGAGTTTTAGGTTTATCACATTAACCGAACAACTAACATATTAAAAGGTTTTAATGGATTATATTGATGACATTTTTAAATAAATCACATCAATCCAACCATTTGCAAATTACTCAACAACTAGCATATTAAAAGGTTTTAATGAATTATATTGATGCCATTTTTAAATAACTCACATCAATCTAATCATTTAGAAGGCTCATTTACATCATAGTATCATAAACATGTTGTAATATGAGTAATGTTAATGTATCAAATATCAATGTGAATATATATATATATATATATATATATATATATTAATTAGTAAAAGTACATTGAAACATAAATTAATCATTTTTACTTAAATGTTTATAATAATATAATATATTTATCAATTCAAATAAGTAAATAAAAAATTATTTGTTGAAACAACTATGTGAGTTGGATGCATTTTGAAGTCCCATTTACATCCTATTATCATAAACATGTTGCAATATGAATAATGTTAATATATCTTTATATATGAAATATCAATGTGAATCAATAATAATAAAGTACAATAAAAACAAAGAATAACTACTTTTACTTAAATGTGATTTCGATAATACAATATATTTATCAATTCAAGTAAGTAAATAAAAAATTGGTTGTTCAAATAACTATGTGAGTTGGATGTATCTTATTTGATATGTTGATTTAAGAAACGTCAAATTCAATAGGTCTCCAGGAAATTAATCTTCTCCACAATTGAGTTCCCTTACACTTATCTCATAGAAAATCAATGTATGTATAATATTTAAAAAATAGTAGAGAATTATGCAACTTATAATATCTGCAACAACAATTTTGTTGTGTCCTTATTTATTGTAATACCCCAAGGTCGAGCCCCTGTTGAATTGAAATTATCTTTATAGGTTGGTGAGCCGAGTGATTATAAGTTGAGAGACTTATGTGTTTACTAGGTTGGTGAGCGAGATGCTAAGGCCAATGAGCATGATTTTGTATATGTAAATATTTGCATCATTAATAAAATTACATTGTTCCATGTAGATCGACCACGAAGAAAGAGTTATGGGAGACTAATCTCCGCTAGGCAGGGTAAGGGAGGGGGCTAAGTGTCTAGGCCTAGGGGTTAAGCTAGAGGGCTAACCTCTAAGGGGATAATATTTTGTTATTATTTCCCAAAGACTATGGTTGACATAAGCCGTGTTGTCCTACATTCCTGGGAAAAAGGGGAACGAGTGCTAAGTGGAACTCATCTGGCTTCATGAAGACATTTGTCCACCTAGGCGCATGCAGTTTATAACTGGGAAAGCTAGTTCGTTGGGGGTGCACTTCCCATTTTGGCATTGCTAACCATCCTTGCATCTGGACCAGTTTTGAGTTTCGTCATGACCCTTACGATTCTCTAGAAGTCTGTCACACTTCCCGATTGACCAAGGATTCACACATTGAACCTGTTCTCCATCATCATTGAATGTGTATCTAGTACGCAAATTTGGAATCCCGCAGTCGTACTTGAGTTATCCTGTGTGTCTCCTGTGAAGACCGACACATTTGTATTCGTCTTAGCCATGTTATGTCTTAGCATTTGGCTGTTGCCATTTTCGGTGTCCATAATTATTTCCTGTTGTTGCCATCACCCATGTGTTAGCTGAATGTTGTTGTTGTATTGCTTAGGAGCTGAATTGAAGAAGCAAGTTCTCAGGGTTGTGAGAAACTCTCCCAGGTGAGAGAGTTTGTTGGGAAGTGAGTTCTCCTGGAAGGGAGTCCCGTAGCAGCTACAGTAATCTAAGACTTCTAGTCCATCCTCTTGTTGAATCCTAAGGTAAGGGAGGTGTAGTATCCAATGGACTTGTATTAGTGAAGGTGTACCCTCCTAGGGTGGACCAGGTGTGCGGTGAATGAGGGTCTGTGGGTTGTAGGATAAAATATCCTTGTTGTTGTTCTATGAAAATTCCTTGTTTTCCTTGCCAAACCTAGAATTCCCTTGCCCGGTGGAATTTAGTCCCAGCTCGAGGGTGATCCACTGCTGATCGTAATGAGAAGCATGGTCTAAGGATAGGAGTTTTGTGGAAGGTCTCCACACAATTAGTGGTTATCTATTAAAATATAAGTACCAGTTATGTGTTTGTTGTATGATGTGTATTTGTATTTGCATTATAAATAATGAGTAATGCCTGTATATATGTGTGTGTGTGTGTGTGTTGCATGTATGTGTTAATGTTGCTTCTTCATGAACATGTGTATGAGTAGAGTATTGATGTCTATTTAATTACATTACATAGATATATATTTATAAGCGTGAATACCACATCTTATCTCTATGATTCGGTTAAGGTTCATATGTGATTATTTCCACAAAGTTACTCAGTGGCATAGCTTGGCCTATTGTTTAAGGCCGAGAATGTCACATAAATGGTATCAGAGCTAGAAAGGCAAAGTTAAGGTTGTTTGGGTAGTGTTACCCAGTAGGGGTCGATGGTCGAGGGACATTACAATTTGGTATCAAAGCCAAGGTTCAAGCACTGATCCTGAATGTGTTGGATAAGCGGTCATTAGAACCAAGGTTTCAAAAAGAAATTATGCAAGAGTTTACCTTGGTCGTGTTACGAATATCAGGGGGTTTAGTGGCATGTAAAACCACACCCGTCAGATCAGGAAAAATGAACATGAGAGAGTTAACCTCCAAGTCCTTTGGACTTACTAGCTTCAGCGAAGTTATGGGTTGTAGAGCGAAAGAGGTTGGAGGCTTGAACTCCAAATTCCTCGAAGTGGATCTACACCGTATATCTGGGAAGAAGAAATCGACAGTTGGATCAAGCCAAGTTAAAAGGTCAAACGCAGTAGTGAAGGGAGGAAGCCCATGAAGCTCTGAAGTACAGAGTTAATCTGGACCGTCCGTCAAGAGGGATGCGTGTTACCAGATTAGTTGTTCCAGATTTCGACGTTCAGGAGAATCAGTGTGTGCTAAGGAGAGAAATATCGAAGCCTAAAGTTCGAAAGCCCTGAAGAGCCCAAGTAGTGAGTCATGACGATGTCACCTGGAGGTGATGTGGACCTCTCCTATACCTACCACGTGCCCCCACCTGGAATGTTGACAGTTTTACTATGTGGACCTTGAGGTTGCATAACATAGTTAAAGGTCAGCGGGCCCACACTCGCGTTGATCATGATACATCAATATCGACGACCAAGACGCATTTCGGGGACCCAAATTGCACGAGAGTTAATTTCTTAGGGTGATCCCACAATCCAAACGACGGTTTTACCGGGGGGTTATGTGTCAGTGTCAGAGGAATTGCGGGATAAGAGGAAGGTTACTCCAAACCTCAAATGCATGCCCCCACAATTTGAAAGGCATTAAGTTATGTTACTATTCGATACCTTAGTTCAAGTAGAAATCTGTGCGTCCCAGTGGACGCATGGCACCGGTTGTGAAGTCCGGAGAATTGACACTTCAAAAGAATGGTTCATAAGGGAACGAAAGGAAGAACTTTCAAAAGTTTCATAACGCTGAGCTGACAAGACATAATGACGTCACCAAAGGTGAGATGGAAGTGTTAAGAGATTAATGGTTTGTGGGGTTGGGGGTGTGCAGATGTGAAATCCTTCAAAGTCCTAAAGCTCTGAAGCTCCGAAGTCTCAGAGCTCAGATGCCTGAAGTTCCATAGTGGGTGCCAGTCATTGTGTGCTAGGTGGTCATGGACTAGTGATCCACCCTACTTTGTGAGTTCGTCAATCTAGAACTCTGAGAGATTTGTTGTGATGTGGTAACGCAAGGAAAACAAGGAACCTCCTAAGTTCCGGAGATGAAGTTTCAACACTCCGGATAAGCACGCAAATCATTAGCAATCGATCCCAACCACAGTCACAGGTGAACCAAGGACTGAGGAAGAAGGGGGTAGCATCAAATGGTGAATTGTTGCAAAACAGAATGAGGCTTAGAAATATAAACGTGGAGATTCTTGATCGACACAAACCCACCAAAAAGGGAGTCTGATATTCTTTCTGTTGAATCAGATTGTCTAAGTCCTATGGAAAATTATTAAAGACTGATAACCTAAAAAAAAATTTGTTGACTCCACATTTTGTAGAGTTAACAATTAACAGAACCAAACCGAATTGTCTCATAGTGTAGAGTAATGGAGGAGACACATGATGCTTATAGTTCAGAGAATGAAGCAAGAGGAAGGGATGTCCATTTGGGAGTTGAAGGAACAAACTCCAATGGGCATGGAGAATAAATAGATAAAGGAGGAAACATGATGAAAATCATTCAAAAGTTGCATAAAGATGTCCAAACTCACTGAGAAGATAAAAAAAATATCATAAAATCCATGGAGAAAAATGGAGAATTCAACATAAAGTTGATGTAGATCCTGGAAAGAATCGAAAAGAAGTTGGATAAGGAGAGTGGATCAAGTAAAACAGGGAGTCGCAGGACCCGGGAGAAGAAAGGAAGATCAAGAAGCGTTAGCAAGCATCAGCGTCACTCCTTGAAACATTCCAATAAGAGAACACACAACAATTCAAGTCCATCTCTTACTAGAAAGCATAGGAAATCATATGTGGATGAACTGAAGGGTGAAATGAATAAAATCAAGCCTCCTATTTTTTACGGAGAACACAAGAAAGATGAAGATGCTGCGACATGGCTATTGGGAATGAGGAAATATTTCCAACTGCAAAACTATTCTTCTCATGGAGAGGGAAGATTTGTGATTTACCAACTTAAAGGAAAGGCATCCATATGGTGGGATCAACTTGTGCAAGTACAAAACATGAGAGAGAATAATGTTACATTGAGTGAATTCAAGAGTCATTTTGAAAAGAAGTACTTAACTAAGAGGTATTATGAAAATAAAATGAAAGAGTTCTTGGAACTCAAGGTAAGAATTATGTTCATTGATGATTATGAAAGAATATTATTGGAGTTGTTGAAATATGTCCCCTTCATCAAGGACGAGACTATTAAGATTCAAAGGTATCTGAGTGGGCTACCATCTTCCATCAGTGACAAGATCCAGTATGATGACCCAAAAACTATGGAAGAAACTATAAGGAGAGAAAAATGCTTATATGATCAGCAAAAATAAAAGCCTACTTTCCAAAAACCTTGGGAATACAAGACACGGTTTAAGAGGGAACAAAGGTAGAAGGGAAATAAACCACCATTTTTCAGGAATAGCCCTTAAGGACATCCAATTTTGAGAGAGCCTAGGATGGCTAAAGTAGGTGGGAAAAGGACAAGGTCAACACCTCTGGAATGTTGGGGATGAAAAGGAGATCAGAGGTATATATATATTCCTCATATAAAGGACGAGGTGAGAGTTGTTCATAATGTTCAGCAAAAAGAAACAATGGAGGACATGGGAAGAAGTGTACCAAGGATTTATGCAGCCTTGGACAACAAGAAAGTTGAGTTTCAATCACACATTATTGAAGTTGATGTTATGATCAATAACCATGCCTTTACTATTTTAATAGACTTAGGATCCAGTCATAGTTACATAGATCCTAAAGTTGTGGAAAGATTATGCTTTTCGAGAAGCTAGCATGATAAATATTGGCTGGTACAACTGGCTACAGGAGCCAAGAGGAATTTTTTTGAGTCGGTTAAATCATGTCCAGTGGGCATGAATAGACTAAGTACCAAGGAAGATAGGAATATCTTGCCTTTAGTTTCATATGATTTCCTAATTGGTATGGACTGGTTGGACCAACACCATGCCTTTTTAGAATGTCATAACAAGGCTTTCACTTTCTTGGATGAGGAAGGAAATTGGAGAGAAGTCTAAGGATCTCCCAAGGCAGTTGCTATTAGAGAAATTTCAGCAATGCAGTTGAAGAAATGCTACAAAAAATGATATCAATCATTTGCAATTCATATGGAGGAAGCACCTAACAATAAGGTGTCAATTCTGGAGGACTATGCAGTCTTGGAATATTTTGAATATGTGTTCAAGGAGGTACTAGGACTACCTCCAAAGAGATATATTTATTTCTCTATAAATTTGATGTCTGGAGTAGCCCCAGTGTCAAAGACTCCCTAAAGAATGAGTACACCAAAGCTAAAGGAACTACAAATGCAGCGTTAAGAACTTCTGAAGAAGGGGTATATACACCCAAGTGTGTCACCTTGGGGTCCCCTGGCCTTGTTCATGAAGAATAAATATGGGACATAGAGATTGTGCATCGATTTTGAACAGTTGAACAAAGTGACTATTAAGAACAAGTATCATTTTCCAAGGATCGATGATCTCTTTGATCAGTTGAAGGATGCCAAGATATTTTCAAAAATAGATCTCGGGTCAGGGTACCACCAAGTAAGGATAACGGATGAATACCTCAACAAGACCTCCTTCAGAACAAGGTATGGTCATTATGAATTCACAATGGTGCCATTTGGTTTATCAAATGCACCTGTTTTTTTCATGTGCCTAATGAATGGTGTATTCAGAGAATATCTAGACGAGTTTGTCATAGTATTTTTGGATGACATCCTAGTGTATTACAAGTCAGAGGAAGAGCATGAAAATCATATAAGGATGGTGCTTCAGGCACTAACAGAGCACCAACTGTATGCTAAATTGAGCAAGTTCTCATTTTATCAAAAGTAGATCCATTATTTGGGACATATAATTTCAAAGGATGGGATAGTCGTGGATTCTGAGAAGATAGAATCCATCAGAGAATGGTAAGCACCGAAGAATGTGACATAAGTCATATCCTTTATGGTTCTATCTTCCTATTACATAAGGTTAATTGCAGGTTTCTCAAGGATAGCTGACCCCATCAGTTCCTTACAAAGGAAGGAGAAGAAATTTCAATGGACAGAAGAATGTGAGAGAAGATTCCAACAATTGAAGGAGTTGTTAAGTAGTGCTCCAATCCTGAGGATTTAATAACCGAATGAAGAATTTTTATTGTGTACATACACATGAAAAGAAGGAATAGGAGGATTCATCAATCATAATGGGTTTGTGGTATGTTATGAATCCAGAAAGCTAAAGGATCATGAAAAGAACTATGTAAATCATGATTTGGAGTTGGCATCCATAGTGCACACCCTGAAGAAATGGAGGAACTACCTCATGGGAAGGAAGTTTGAACTGAGGACGGACCATAATGGTTTGAAGTATTTGTTTGATCATCCAACCTTGAATACTAGGCAGAGTAGATGGTTTTCTATAGCGGGAAAACCCCCCTATGGACTACACTAGGTTTCAACATGTAGGAAGAGCTAACTGTCTAATGTCTCATAATTTTAACAACTAGCCCGACCATACCCCACATTCATCCATAAAATACAAAGTATAAGGATCTGGTAACTATACCTTAAACTCTATGTCCGTTGTCGATCCTTTTGTGTTCGGTTGTTCCTTGATTGCAAATTTCCTCCCAAGGCCGACCTGCATTCACCAAAAGACAAACAAGAAACTATGAGCATGCATATTATATATTAATTAGTGCGTTAGATGTCATAATAAAATGTAAATCAAACATAAATATTGAACACATTGTTATAACCCTATAATTCATAGGATCATCTGTTGACTGGAAATTTTTCACTCTGGATGTATAGGTTTGCAAATAATATTTCATCTCTGCAAATTATTTTCAAGGGAAACAATGCACAAAATCCACATAATGCACTTATCCTAAGTTTTGGAGCAAATATGAATTTGCGCTCACAGAGTAAAGACAATGCATAAATGAATGGTTTAGAGGTTGGCGCTGAGATCTACGGTCCACAAGATTTTCTGGACCCCCCCGACCGTTCTACCTTTAACGACAGGGGGGGTCCGGAATCAGGTATAAAGAAGGTGCGCATTTAAACGGTTGAGAGGTTGGCGCATAGATCTACGGTTGAGATTGAATTCCGGACCCCCCCGATCGTTCTGCCTTTAATGGTGGGGGGGGGGTCCGGAATGAAGTGGTTTTTCCAGTGGGCCCTGTCCCAACGTGTCACCCATCCATCGCATTGGACCTCCTCCGCTCCAGGCCACTTACCTCTTACCATCCTTCCCACTTACCATTCATCATTTCCTGACATTCCCCGTCACCTCATGACATCATCCTCCATTTTCTCGCCACCCATCCATGCATAAACCAAGCTTAGGGTAAAAATAATAATAGATTAATAAAGGTTAGCAATAAAGTTAGTATAGTTACACTAGGCTAAACTAGTTAATAATTAATAAATTAATAGCTAATTTAGTTTAGTAACTAGGTTAGTTTTTTATTAATTAATATTTAATAGAACAAATATTAAAAAAAAAAAAAAAACATAATCAAATATAATACAAATTAAAATAAAACTTAAAACAATTATAATAAACATACATAATAAATAAAATATATAAAAAATACAAAACAAAATAAAACATATAAAAATATAACAAAACACAAAATAAATGTAACACATAACAAAAAAATATAAAACAAATATTAAAAAACAAAAACATAAAAAATGAAAACTAACCTAAGTCCTACCCACCCCCAAATCCACGTACATCATATCACAAATTAAATTAAATCATATCCAAAACAAATCAAATCAACGTCTTTTGTTAATTCCGGACCCCCCCTCACTATCCGAAACTTAACGAGAGGGGGGGGGTCCGGAATGATGGTTTTCCAAAACCACCCCCCATACACGTGTCAACACCGTATTCCAACGGACCCCCCCCCTTAAAACTTCTTACCACCTCAGGGGGGGTCCGGAATACCGCCTTCCCGAATCCAAAACCGCTTTTCTCATTTTCACCATTTTTTGCCTGTTCAGCACGTCTTTTTCCAGAGGCGATTCTGGGCAAATGAAAACGAATTTTTAAAAACTGAGAGAGGTTTTTCTCCGCAACCGGATGAGGAAAAAAAACCTCTCTCAGTTTTTTACAGGTGCCACGAACAGGAAGAATTGAAGGCATCTTCGAGGCCCTTTTTTCGAGATCTTCGCTTTTCCGTTACAGTCCTGATTTTGCGAGAGATGTTACGGCCAGCTGGGGATGAATTTGGTGAAATCGAAGGAGTATTTTGTCCAGCACATTCCAATCTCCAATAAACGCCTTCAGTTTTTTCCCAGGTGTCACCATTGAAGAGGAACACACGTCTGTTCGGACCCCTTTTTCACAGAAAACCGGTCCATCTTTCATGGCGGACAGTTCCAGATTTTGTGGGATTTGTGGCTATTTTTGGTCGAGGCGGTTAAAACCGCCTCTCGAAACTTGTTGGGGGATATCCCCTATTTATTCAGATATTATTTTTAATGTAAGTTTTGATGAGTTGAGGACCATGAATTAATTTTTTTTGTAAAACAGCTCGCTGAGCTTTCAGTATTTTTTCATCAATTCAATGAGACATTGCTATGATGCAGGGTTCTTGTGACTATTCCAACTGGTGATGTGCATCCCTCTGTGTTAATTTGTTTCTCTATTATCATAATTAATGTCTTCCTCTAAATTATTCCAAAAAGATTAAGAACATAATTGGTTTTAATGCACCCTCTGTCTTGGGCTTGGTATAGTTTTTTGTGTTTTCCACTGAAAATTAAACTCGGAATTCTTAGTTGCTCTCTGTTTAATTGGATTTCTTGACCTGTTTTCATCTCACCCATTTCATTTAAATTGAAGGATCCATTGATTTCTCTACCTTGCCCTCCAAATATTAGCCTGTTGACATGGATTTTTGATCGTTTGTTTCAGTGACTCCATAACCCATGGTTTATCTTCTCTGCCTATACCCAATTTCAAAAACAAACCAATGTTCTTCATAGCTAGCCTAATATTCTCTTCAAACAAAGCTATATCAGATGGAGAGATCCCTCTCTGAGTCTTGGAGGGCTATATCCAAGACTCGAAGTGGTTTTGATGTTGCCTTTGTGACTGCCTCTTCAGCCTTGGGCAAATTACAGAGTGCTAACAGAATGGCGACTCCACTAGGGAGCATATTGGGGAACTTTCCCCAGTAGTACACTTCAAAGCTCCAGATATGATCACTGATGGTGGATAGTGACCAGACACTAGAAGGATGAGATCATTCACCTGGCGACTCCAACCAGCTTTAGACAGTGCCGACTCAAAGACTCCACTGGAGGAAGAACCTAAAGCATGGCCAAGCATCCTAGAAAGGCCAGGTACTCAAGCTCAAATTGCATTCAAGACATATTTGGTTTTATCTAAAATTATGTTTTGTCTTATTCTAAGCCTGATCAAGAGTATATTTCTGAAGATTACATTGACCACCTATTGATTGATGAGCCCCAAGATATCAGATCCCCAAATGTAGATTATGTACATAATCATACACCTGTGCACACCCCAAATGCATCTGTAGAAAGCCTAGTGAGACATAAGCCTCCTGCTTTATCTCCTACTCTTGCAAAACCTCTGGATGGTTGTAAGCCTCTTGCTTCATCTCTTTTTCTTGCAAAAGTCCTAGACCGATACTAGCCTCTATATTTTCCTCCCATTCTCAATGACCTCCCTGTCAATTACATCAATAATCTACCTAGGTTTGATGGAGAAAATGGGAAGATCACTGCTGAAAATCATATTCAAAACCTTGAGGATTTCCTTGACCTTTATGAGGTTGAAGATGATGATGTTTGTATCAGGATGTTTTCCCTATCTTTGCAAGGTAAAGTAAAAAATTGGTCTAGAAATCTGCCAGTTGCAAGCATCAGAAATTTTCATCAGTTCATGCAAGTTTTCTTGGATAGGTGGGTGGTCATGGGAAATGTTTTCCTCATCCTAGAAGAGTATGACCACTTGAAAAGAAATCCAGGGAGACAGTACAACATTTTTCAGCAAGGTTCAATAAGGTATATCATGCAATGCCTGTTGATATAAAGCCACCCCTAGGATTAACCCACTTGCATTTCCCAGATGCCTTTGATTCTGAGATGGCATTCCAATTAAGAGAAAGGAACACTGCAAGCCTTGAAGAAATGCAGAGCATTGCAGTTGTTGTGGAGGCGAACTTGATGATCAAAAGGTCAAAGTTAAAGGACAAAGAAAAGGAGAAGCTAAAGTCATCAAAAGCTAAACTGCAGATTTTGGCCAGTGCCATGGAAGAGATGATGCAGAGGATCAATACAAAAGATGAACTTGTCATCCAAAGACATCATGGTCCATTGATTTCAGAGAAAGAAATTGTCACATTTCCCAAACATTTTTCTATTCATCCTTGGTACCATGGTTTGGATAATAATTCTTTCATGTATTCAATTCAAAATACAGTCGAAGATGAAGTTCAAAATCAGAGAGTGGTGGAAGATTCTCCTGACATGGTATGCATGTTCAATGGAATTTCATCCATGGATGATTTACCCAAGTGTGACTGGTATGATGATGATCATGAGGCTGAAATAGAGGTTGATTGTTTAGAGAAACCAACAACATGTTGTTGGCAGGAAGAAGATCAGTTACAACTTAGATATGACAATCAATCTGCACATGGAAATTATGACAGCAAGGATCAAAGTGCAGAAAATCTCAGAGTAAGTGAAAGCACTTTGCCCTTATGTTTCTTATCTTTTCAATTTCTGAAAAGAAACTCTAGGCCAGTTGAAAATAGTGAAGATAGAAATTTCTCTGATCAATCAGTTGATTACGCCATTAAGGATATGGAGATTGTTCTAAACCCAAAATCGCAACCCTTGACCTACATTGATTTTCAAATTCCTGATGAAAGCTTAGAGCCTGAGACAAATTATGAGTTAATCCACAATAACTCTGTACCATTATGCTTTAATTCATGTCATCTTTTGAAAAAGAATCTTGAGTATATGCTAAAGGATAAATACACAGAAAATCAGGAAGTTTCAACGGAACTAATACAACAGTCAAATCAATTTCTATAGGATCCAATATCAGATGTGTTGGATGACTTGTGTTGTCAAAGTCTTCCTCCATCATCTAGCTATGGGATAAAACGTTGTTATGATATTGACATGATCATGCAGTGAACTTCATTTTATTTTTCAGCAGAAGTCATATTACAAAGCCCATTAGAGCAGTTGCAGCCATGTCAGGAAATGCATGAGGATGAAAATAATATAGTTACAGTGCCAGAGCATGTCGCTCACTTGGCAGAATCCAAAAATCAAAGAACATGTCATTTCTACCTTGATCCTATAGCTACCTATATGGAGAATTTTTTCACTGTAGAGCCTCAATCTATCTCTGACATTACTTTTGTTCTTCAAGACTATCGGGGTCTATGTTGTAAAGATCAATCATGTTTTCAGTAGCGGCCATTACACTTTGCAGTTTTGAATCTATGGGCAAAAGGTCAAGATGCTCTTTTCACTGTGCTAGCGAGCAGTCAAACAATCCTCTGGTCTCAGCAGCTGCTTGATTGCCTTCATTGGAATTTTTGTATTATTTGATTTAACAAAATTATCAGTAGCATAGGGTAGGTAGGAGAATGCGAATAAGCTCAGCATTCTGAGCATCTATTTTTCAGTAGTGTTCATTTGATTTGGTTTCAGTTGAAAGATCAAAACAGGTACAGGTTGCAGAATAAGATTTTGGGATCATCCCAATGGATAAAGGAACGGTATACATGTTCATAGGTCTGTGGTTCTTGACACCTCCTGAAAGAAGTTGCCATCCCAAGGTGGAGCCACTGTTATAACCCTATAATTCATAGGATCATATGTTGACTGGAAAGTTTTCACTCTGGGTGTATAGGTTTGCAAATAATATTTCATCTCTGCAAATTATTTTCAAGGGAAACAATGCAAAAAATCCACATAATGCACTTATCCTAAGTTTTGGAGAAAATATGACTTTGCGCTCACAGAGTAAAGACAATGCATAAATGAACGGTTTAGAGGCTGGCGCTGAGATCTACGGTCCACAAGATTTTCTGGACCCCCTCGATCGTTCTACCTTTAACGACATGGCGGGAGGGTCCAGAATCGGGTATAAATAAGGCGCGCATCTGAACGGTTGAGAGTTTGGCGCATAGATCTACGGTTGAGATTGAATTTCGGACCCCCCCGCGACCGTTATGCCTTTAACGATGGGGGGGGTCCGGAATGAAGCGGTTTTCCCGGCGAGCCCTGTCTCAACGTGTCACCCATCCATCGCATTGGACCTCCTATGCTCCAGACCACTTACCTCTTACCATCCTTCCCACTTACCATTCATCATTTCCTGACATTCCCCGTCACCTCATGACATCATCCTCCATTTTCCCGCCACCCATCCATCCATAAACCAAGCTTAGGGTAAAAAGAATAATAGATTAATAAAGGTTAACAATAAAGTTAATGTAGTTAAACTAGACTCAACTAGTTAATAATTAATAAATTAATAACTAATTTAGTTTAGTAACTAGGTTATTTTTTATTAATTAATATTTAATAGAACAAATATTAAAATAAAAAAACATAAAAAAACAAAACATAATAAAATATAATACAAATTAAAATAAAACATATAAAAATAAAACTTAAAACAATTATAATAAACATACATAATAAATAAAATATATAAAAAATACAAAACAAAATAAAACATATAAAAATATAACAAAAAAACAAAATTAAAAAACACAAAATAAACGTAACACATAACAAAAAAATATAAAACAAACATTAAAAAATAAAAACATAAAAAATGAAAACTAACCTAAGTCCTACCCACCCCCAAATCCACGTACATCATATCACAAATTAAATTAAATCATATCCCAAACAAATCAAATCAATGGCTTTTGTTAATTTCAGACCCCCCTCACTATCTGAAACTTAACGAGAGGGGGGTCCGGAATGATGGTTTTCCAAAACCACCCCCCATACACGTTTCATAACCCTATTCTAGTGGACCCCGCCCCCTTAAAACTAGTTACCACCTTAGGGGGGGTCCAGAATACCGCCTTCCCGAAAACAAAACCGCTTTTCTCATTTTCACCAATTTTTGTCTGTTCAACACATCTTTTTCCGGAGGATATTATGGGAAAATGAAAACTAATTTTTAAAAACAGAGAGAGGTTTTTCTCCAAAACGGGATGAAGAACCAAAACCTCTCTCCATTTTTTCACAGGTGCCACGAACAGGGAGAATAGAAGCCATCTTCGAGGCCATGTTTTCCAGATTTTCGCTTTTTCATTACAATCCTGATTTTGTAGGAGCTGTTACGTCCAGCTGGGGACGAATTTGGCGAAACCGAATGAGTTTTTTCTCCAGAACATGCCCATATCGAATAAACTCCTTCAATTTTTTCCTAGGTGTCACCGTTGAAGAGAAACACACATCTGTTCGGACCCCTTTTTCGCAGAAAACTGGTCCATCTTTCATGGCGGACAGTTCCAGATTTTTGTGGGATTTGTGGCTATTTTTTGCTGAGGCGTTTAAAACCGACTCTTGAAACTTGTTGGGGGATCTCCCCTATTTATTCAGAGATGATTTTTAATGTAAGGGTTGATGAGTCAAGGACCATGAATTAATTTTTTTTGTAAAACAGCTCGTTGAGCTTTCAGTATTTTTTCATCAATTCAATGAGACAGTGCTATGATGCAGGATTCTTGTGACTATTCCAACTAGTGATGTGCATCCCTCTGTGTTAATTTGTTTCTCTATTATCATAATTAATGTCTTCCCCTGAATTATTCCAAGAAGATTAAGAACATAATTGGATTTCATGCACCCTCTGTCTCGGGCTTGGTATAGTTTTTTGTGTTTTCCACTGAAACTTAAACTCATAATTCTTAGTTTCTCTGTGTTTAATTGGATTTCTTGACCTATTTTCATCTCACACATTTCATTTAAATTGAAGGATCCACTGAGTTGTTTACCTTTCCCTACAAATATTAGCCAGTTGACATGGATTTTTGATCATTTGTTTCAGTGACTCCATAGCCCATGGTTTCTCTTCTCTGCCTATACCCAATTTCAAAAACAAACCAATGTTCTTCATAGCTAGCCTAATATTCTCTTCAAACAAAGCTATATCAGACAACGAGATCCCTCTCTGAGTCTTGGAGGGCTAGATCCAAGACTCGAAGTGATTTTGGTGTTGCCTTTGTGACTGCCTCTTCAGCCTTGGGAAAATTACAAAGTGCTAATAGAATGGTGACTCCACTGGGGAGCATACTGGGGACCTTTCCCTAGTAGTACACTTCAAAGCTCCAGATCTAATCACTAATGGTGGACAGTGACCAGACACTAGAAGGCTGAGATCTTTCACCTGGCGACTCCAACCAGCTCTAGACAGTGTCGACTCAAAGAATCCACTGGAGGAAGAACCTAAAGCATGGCCAAGCATCCTAGAAAGACCAGGTACTCAAGCTCAAATTGCATTCAAGACATATTTGGTTTTATCTGCAATTATGTTTTTTCTTATTCTAAGCCTGATCAAGAGTATATTTCTGAATATTACATTGGCCACCTACTGATTGATGAGCCCCAAGATATCAGACCCCCAAATGTAGATTATGTACATACTCATACACCTGTGCACACCCCAGATGCATCTGTAGAAAGCCTAGTGAGACATAAGCCTCCTGCTTTATATCCTACTCTTGCAAAAACTCTGGATGGTTGTAAGCCTCTTGCTTCATCTCTTGTGCTTGCAAATGTCCTAGACCGATACCAGCCTCTAGATTTGCCTCCCATTCTCCATGACCTCCCTGTCAATTACATCAATAATCTGCCTAGGTTTGAATGAGAAAATGGGAAGATCACTGCTGAAAAGCATATTCAAAACCTTGAGGATTTCCTTGACCTTTATGAGGTTGAAGATGATGATGTCTGTATCAGGATGTTTTCCCTGTCTTTGAAAGGTAAAGTTAAAAATTGGTTTAGAAATCTGCCAGCTGTAAGCATCAGAAATTTTCATCAGTTCATGCAAGTTTTCTTGGATAGGTGGGTGGTGATGGGAAATGTTTTCCTCATCCTAGAAGAGTATGACCACTTGAAAAGAAAGCCAGGGGAGATAGTACAATAGTTTTCCGCAAAGTTCAATAAGGTATATCATGCAATGCCTGTTGATATAAAGCCACCCCTAGGATCAGCCCACTTGCATTTCCCAGATGCCTTTGATCCTGGGATGGCATTCCAATTAAGAGAAAGGAACATTGCAAGCCTTGAAGAAATGCAGAGCATTGCAGTTGATGTGGAGACGAACTTGTTGATCAAAAGGTCAAAGTTAAAGGACAAAGAAAAGGAGCAGCTTAAGTCATCAGAAGCTAAACTGCAAATTTTGGCCAGTGCCATGGAAGAGATGATGCAGAGGATCAATAGGAAATATGAGCTTGTCGTCCAAAGACGTCATGGTCCATTGATTTCAGAGAAATAAAATGTCACAGTTCCCAAACATTTTGTTGTTCATCCTTGGTACCATGGTTTGGATAATAATTATTTCATGTATTCAATTCAAAATACAGTCGAAGATGAAGTTCCAAATCATAGAGTGGTGGAAGATTCTCCTGACATGATATGCATGTTCAATGGAATTTCATCCATGGATGATTTACCCAAGTGTGACCGGTATGATGATGATCATGAGGCTTAAATAGAGGTTGACTGTTCAGAGAAACCAACAACATGTTGTTGGCAGGAAAAAGATTAGTTACAACTTAGATATGACAATCAATCTGCACATGGAAATTATGACAGCAAGGATCAAAGTGCAAAAAATCTCAGAGTAAGTGAAATCACTTTGCCCTTATGTTTCTTATCTTTTCAATTTCTGAAAAGAAACACTAGGCCAGTTGAAAATAGTGAAGATAGAAATGTCTCTGATCAATCAGTTGAAGACGCCATTAAGGAGATTGAGGTTGTTCTAAACCCAAAATCACAACCCTTGACCTATATTGATTTTCAAATTCTTGATGAAAGCTTAGAGCCCAAGACAAATTATGAGTTAATCCACAATAACTCTATACCATTATGCTTTAATTCATGTCAGCTTTTGAAAAAGAATCTTGAGTATATGCTAAAGGATAAATAGACAGAAAATCAGGAAGTTTCAGCGGAACTAATACAACAGTCAGATCAATTTCTACAAGATCCAATATCAGATGTGTTGGATTACTTGTGTTGTCAAAGTCTTCCTCCATCATCCAGCTATGGGATAAAATGTTGTTATGATATTGACATGATTAGGCAGTGAACATCATTGTCTTTTTCAGCAGAAGTCACATTACAAAGCCCATCAGAGCAGTTGCAACCATGTCAGGAAATGCATGAGGATGAAAATAATATAGTTACAGTGCCAGAGCATGTCGCTCACTTGGAAGAATCCAAAAATCAAAGAACATGCCATTTCTATCTTGATCCTATAGCTACCTATATGGAGAATTGTTTCACCGTAGAGCCTCAATCTATCTCTGACATTACTTTTGTTCTTCAAGACTGTCGGGGTCTCTCTTGTAAAGATCAATCATGTTTTCAGCAGCGACCATTACACTTTGCAGTTTTGAATGTATGGGAAAAGGTCAAGCTGCTCTTTTCACTGTGCTAGCGAGCAGTGAAACAGTCCTCTGGTCTCAACAGCTCCTTGATTGGCTTCATTGGAATTTTTGTATTATTTGATTTAACAAAATTATCGGTAGCATAGGGTAGGTAGGAGAATGCGAATAAGCTCAACATTCTGAGCATCTCTTTTTCAGCAGTGTTCATTTGATTTGGTTTCAGTTGCAAGATCAAAACAAGTACAGGTTGCAGAATAAGATTTTGGGATCAACCCAATGGATAAAGCACCGATATGCATGTTCATAGGTCTGTGGTTCTTGACACCTCCTGAAAGACGCCGCCATCCCTAGGTGGAGCCACTGTTATAACCCTATATTTCATAGGATCATCTATTGACTGGAAATTTTTCACTCTTGGTGTATAGGTTTGCAAATAATATTTCATCTCTGCAAATTATTTTCAAGGGAAACAATGCACAAAATCCACATAAGACACTTATCTTATGTTTTGGAGCAAATATGACTTTGCACTCATAGAGTAAAGACAATGCATAAATGAACGGTTTAGAGGCTGGCACTGAGATCTACGGTCCACAAGATTTTCTGGACCCCCTCGACCGTTCTACCTTTAATGACAGGGGGGGTCCAGAATCGGGTATAAAGAAGGCACGCATCTGAATGGTTGACAGGTTGGCGCATAGATCTACGGTTGATTTTGAATTCCGGACCCCCCCCGACCGTTCTGCCTTTAACGGTGGGGGAGGGGGGGTTCGGAATGAAGTGGTTTTCTCGGCGGGCCCTGTCCCAACGTGTCACCCATCCATCGCATTGGACCTCCTCCACTCCAGACCACTTACCGCTTACCATCCTTCCCACTTACCATTCATCATTTCCTGACATTCCCCATCACCTCATGACATCATCCTCCATTTTCCCGCCACCCATCCATGCATAAACCAAGCTTAGGGTAAAAAGAATAATAGATTAATAAAAGTTAGCAATAAAGTTAGTGTAGTTAAACTAGGCTAAACTAGTTAATAATTAATAAATTAATAGCTAATTTAGTTTAGTAACTAGGTTAGTTTTTTATTAATTAATATTTAATAGAACAAATATTAAAATAAATAAACATAAAAAAACAAAACATAATAAAATATAATAGAAATTAAAATAAAACATATAAAAACAAAACTTAAAAGAATTATAATAAACAATAATAAATAAAATATATAAAAAATACAAAACAAAATAAAACATATAAAAATATAACAAAAAACAAAATTAAAAAACACAAAATAAACGTAACACATAACAAAAAATATTAAACAAATATTAAAAAACGAAAACATAAAAAATGAAAACTAACCTAAGTCCTACCCACCCCAAATTGACGTACATCATATCACAAATTAAATTAAATCATATCCCAAACAAATCAAATCAACGACTTTTGTTAATTTCGGACCCCCTCTCACTATCTGAAACTTAATGAGAGGGGGGTCCGGAATGATGGTTTTCCAAAACCACCCCCCATACATGTGTCAGAACCCTATTCCAGTGGATCCCCCCCCTTAAAACCATTTACCACCTCAGGGGGGGACCGGAATACCGCCTTCCCGAAAACAAAACCGCTTTTCTCATTTTCACCATTTTTTGCCTCTTCAGCATGTCTTTTTCCGAAGGATATTCTAGGAAAATGAAAATGAATTTTTAAAAACCGAGAGAGATTTTTCTCTGTAACGGGATTAAGAACAAAAAATTATCTCCGTTATTTCACAGGTGCCACGAACAGGGACAATCGAAGCCATCTTCGAGGCCCTTTTTTCCAGATTTTCGCTTTTCCGCTACAGTCCTGATTTTGCGGGAGATGTTACGGCCAGATGGGGATGAATTTGGCAAAACCGAAGGAGGTTTTTTTCTAGAACATGCCCATATCCAATAACCTCTTTCATTTTTTTCCCAGGTGTCACCATTAAAGATAAAAACACGTCTATTCAGACCCCTTTTTTCGCAGAAAAGCGGTCCATCTTTCATGGCGGACAATTCCAGATTTTGTGGGATTTGTGGCTATTTTTGGACGAGGCGGTTAAAACTGACTCTCAAAACTTGTTGGGGGATCTACCCTATTTATTCAGAGATGATTTTTAATGTAAGGGTTGATTATTCGAGGACCATGAATTAAAACATTTTGTAAAACAGCTCGCTAAGCTTTCAATAGTTTTTCATCAATTCAATGAGACAGTGCTATGATGCAGGATTCTTGTGACTATTCCAACTGGTGATGTGAATCCCTCTGTGTTAATTTGTTTCTCTGTTATCATAATTAATATCTTCCTCTGAATTATTCCAAGAAGATTAATAACATAATTGGTTTTAATGCACCCTATGTCTCGGGCTTGGTATAGTTTTTTGTGTTTTCCACTGAAAATTAAACTCAGAATTCTTAGTTGCTCTATGTTTAATTGGATTTATTGACCTGTTTTCATCTCACCCATTTGATTTAAATTGAAGGATCTAGTGAGTTGTCTACCTTTCCCTGCAAATATTAGCCTGTTGACATGGATTTTTGATCGTTTGTTTCAGTGACTCCATAGCCCATGGTTTCTCTTCTCTGCCTATACCCAATTTCAAAAACAAACCAATGTTCTTCATAGCTAGCCTAATATTCTCTTCAAACATAGCTATATCAAACAGAGAGATCCCTCTCTAAGTCTTGGAGGGATAGATCCAAGACTCGAAGTTGTTTTGATGTTGCCTTTGTGACTGCCTCTTCATCCTTGGGCAAATTACAGTGTGCTAACACACATCATATGGAGGGACATAAAAAATACTTCTTTATATTAATCTCACAAAGTCACTTACAAATGAGATCGACGACTACTCCTCAAACATGGTCTGGGATCCTCTTCACCAATCTCCAACTGCTTTGACGTGTCTTTATCCTCTCACAATTCTCTCTAGGGAAATGGCATAGGCTTATGAATGAGGAAAAAAGGAAAGAATAAGGAATTTTGGCTCAAAAATCACAATGTGGCTGCAAATTATTGGAGCAAGGGGCGAAAGTGAAATGGGCATATTTTCACTATTATTATGCTTAGATTTGGAATGAGACCTCAAAAAATCCATTTATATGACAAAAATAATGGTTATTTTGTTGGGTGAGGGGATATAGGCTGTGGGACAGTTGGAAAACTATCCAATAGCCGATAATCAAAATGAATTCCTTGCAAGGTTTTACTTTTTACAACTTTTGTGATTATATGCAGGCTATAATGGTGCAACTAGTGTACATACATGAGATGTAGTGGTACAGAAAGCATGTGTACACAGGAAATAATGGTGCAGGGCATGTGCATCTTCAAAAATGTGGTTTTTAAGAAGAGTTGCTCAGTAATGGATTGGAAAAAATAGTAAGTAAGATGGCCTAATGTCAGGTATGCATGTATGGTGCAATTTAGAGTTATAACACGATATGGACCTCGTGTGGAAACAACAAGACCCAGAAAACTATGGAAACCACTACATGCATATCATAGTTTCAACTCCTTCCTAACAAGAGGTTGTAGTCGAGAGGCGCATCGACCACTTCAACTTCGATGCACACGGTTTTTCCTCCTATCTAGACGGCGAAAGAAGGAATGATTCCATGTGGTCTGAATGAAAGACTATCGAAAATGATAAGAAGAGTAGGTGATAGAGACAAAATGGATTGGCCAATGGCCTTCCAACATGCCAACGAAATCATGCATGTCAAGGCACCCTCATCAACCACCGTGCGAAAAATGTTCCGGGTAAAATATTTTGTGGTGTAAGCCACTACTATCTGAAACATGGCATGGTATGGGTGATGAGGTTTCAAGTCGATCATATTAAGCATGATCATTACCAGATTACAAGTCTCAACAGATCCTAAGGAAGCTAACCGAGTCTTTCTCTGTGAAGCGCAACTCTGGAGGACCTCCAAAGGAGACATTGCGCAAGGGGTTTGTGACAAATCTTCTACCATAGAGTAGTTTTGGGTGGCCCTTCATTTGGATTGTGGGAATATTTATTGAATTCCCCTTTCGAGATGTGTGTCATTGTTTCGCCCAACATCTTCTCGATCTGGAGAGGAACAAATGGGTTTTCGACTTCTTTACGCTTCTCAAAAGTGCTTGTCATTTCGTAATCATGTGTCCCAGTCACTATATGTGCATCACCTTTCCAAACATAAACATTCAAGGTAGAGGGATTACTAAATGACAAAGGGGTTCCCTGACAGCCCCCATCCACATTCACAAAGGCTTGAGTTAAATTTTGCGCATGTGGAAATGGCTTCGTTAACACATCAGTTTGTTGTTGCGCCAATAACGTTTGGGTTTCTGTGAGATGAGGGCATGGGTGAGTCGCATGGTCTTCCATGCAAAGGTTACATAGATACATGGAATTTCATTTTTGTGTATTTCCCTCACAAGCATTATTGGTGGGTTTCTTATCCCCCTTACCCTTCCTTCATTTTTTCTTATTTTTGTCAGCCTACTAGTTGGCCTTTGGGTTTGTCAATTGCACACTATGTACATTCGACGTTTGAGTAGGGGGAGCAATAGAACCAGTGGTTTGGTTGGCCGTTGTATGCTGTATTGACAACTGTTTCAATTGATTCAATAGTTGATCAACGAGATTCACTTGTGGTCAACCATTGATACCATCGACATTTGGTCTAGACTTTTGTCTGGTCTTGTCAAGAATGGACCGTGGCGCATCTGTAAAAACTTCGTAAAGTAAACCAGACTGAGAGTATATCAATTCTAGCTATTGAGCTCTCATTTTTTCTTCTTCCTCAGAAAACACTCATGATGTTTCTATGTCTTTGGATAACTGAGGTACCAAAGACTTAAGGAACCACTCCACTAGGAATACTAGTGGAACTGGTGCTTTTATCAAACTCTTCTGATGCCACCATTCTCGGATGTGATATGAGATATGGTAAGCCTTTGTTTTCTTAAAATTGGCCAGCAACTCAGTGTCGACATCGTATCTCATAGGTAATTGAAAATGGTTTAGGAAAACCATTTCCAATTTTCCAAAAGTAGAGTATCTTGAGCGGTCAAGCTCAATGTACCATTTTGTGGCACTCCCGATAATACTACGTTGAAACAGACGCAACTGTACAGAGTTGTCTCTCAACGAGTTGGATGAGCACCATAGGTGAAAGGTGGTCACATGATCACATGGATCTTCCTTAGTATTACCCTAGAACTTTGGAATGTCCGAAGGAAACTTGGTTGGCATAGGAGGCCAACGTGGATCGTGATAGATTGCATCGTTTAACAATATTGACAATTCTGGAAAATGCAATGCTGCCAGAAAAGGTAGCTTGCGCTGTTGAGTATGTACAGGAGGAAAGGAGCCTAGAATTTGGCTACCACCAACTTTCCAAGAAAAGTTAGGTTGTTGACCATGGTTCTGGTAAAAACCATGGTTGTGGCCAACGTACGGATACTGTGCTTGTTGAGACGTCATCAGCTGACTCCCGCAATTAGACGTTGAGGGATGAGATGGGATTCCTCCCGACATTGTGTTCCAAAGGTTATGGAAAGGGTTTCCCCCTCCCGATCCAATGGGCATAAGTATTGAGCCTTTCCCAGGCTTCCATTGGCCATGGAAGGTGTTGCCCCCGGTCGACATCCCTGATGAGGGGATTGATCCTTGCCACGAATTCCAGGGTCGTTGAGAGGTGTTTTCTCCTTGTACAGGAATAGTACCTTGCAAAGGATTTTTTGATCCAAAACCAGGGTTTCCCTTGGTCGAGATGCCAGCTGATGAGAATGCATTGTTACCAAATGCATTGAACAAAGAGAATGACAAAAAAACCAATCGGCGTGGTGTTGGAAGAAAGTCCTTGACTACCTTCTCTGAATAAGTTGTAGTTCATGTTCAACCAAGAAGGTTGTCGGGGATCACCGTCTAGCGAGGGGGACGACAAAGGTATATGACGCCCACCGTAAGGGAAAGCGTTATAGGGGGCTGAGGTACCCCCCATATACCCTTGCAGAGGAGCGTTAGAAATCCCTACCCCCAGACCCAAGGTTCGTAGGGTGGAGTATGACAGGGAAAAGTTCGTATGAAATTCAGGCATCCTGTATGATAACAGAGGGCCTGTCACACTCTAGGTGAACGAAGCGGTGATCGTTGCCATAGAAGGAATCAGACCACTGCCCGAAGTAGAGGCGGTCGAGACCATGGTGGTCTAGACCGACGAAGGTGGGTTAGGAGGTGGAACGCCCCCTGTAGTGGCAGTCGTAGAGGGAGTATGAGGACTCCCTGACAAAGTAGTAGCGATTGCTTCCATATCTACTTGTAAAATTATTTGGTGCTCATGATGATTTATCCTTGGGGGGAAAACTTGTATCAAAAATGGCTCCGACAAGTCAGTGATCATAGGGTTATAATTTCCAAGAGATTTCGCTCCAAGGTCATAAATGGTAGGTTCCTCTGGTTTCAAGAGTTCTTCTCTCGGGGAGGGCTCAAGTACAATTTCTTGTGACCCAATCGCCTCAAATGACCCTTACTGGTCAAGTCTTCGCCTTCGCGATGGTCGGGGTGGCTCCAATTCAACTGACATCAGGCCCTGAAGCCTTCGCAACTGACAGAGCTCTTGATATTCCACTTTGTGAGAAGATCAATGACACACTATGGATTTTACTAACGTTGAAAACCAACACTCACTAGAAAGATCTCCTATGAGACAAAGCAATCAAACCACTAGCTAGTTGGAACAACAGTTACACCAACCAACACTAGAGCAAGTTACTCGTGCAAGTGCAAATCTAATACAAAATCACCCTTCGGGTATAATCTGTAAAGTGTGGCCCGATGTTTGTCTTAGGTACCACAGTATACCCCCGCATTCACATGTGTAAGTCACTAAAATAAAGGAAACTAGGTTTCCAGTGCACAAATAGTCACCAGGCGGGTACAGTCGACAGTCGCGTGGACCGCAATGAGCAGGGTATCAAGCCTAAAACCCACAAAGATGACTGAGGACCTTGAATGGATTCAAGACCCATGAAGCTCCGTGGAAAATGCGATCAATAGAATCCCAAGACAAGTCCTCTATATGCATTCCCCACTACACTTGGTCCGTATTTGGAGGGGTTATCTCTGCTACCTTTTTGCACGTGACCTCGTGTTTGTCCCCATTGTTAGAGGGCGGTCCCAGATAACTTCCACATTTACTGGACCTTTTACACTCCCTAGCACAGACTTGTATGTTTGTTTTATAGCCTTGAAAAATTTATTCTCCAACCTAAATCAAGGCTCTAGCCTAGACTAGTTGATGGACCCTACAAACACAAAGTCTAGTAAATTTCAATTAAGCGTTAATTTTAAGTGGTTTGTCTTAAATTCAAGGAAACAAAAATGAAACTAGTGGTGTATTTTAAGAGAAGAAAGAGAAGAACATTAAATGAAACTAAAAGCAAACTGCTTCTTTTTTACAAATAAAGATTTGCAAATTTACACTCTTTAACCAAATTTTCGTAACTACTTTTTCTAATATCTTTTAAATGAAAAACCCAAAACAAGAATTCTATCGAATATGAGCTACTTGATTGTTCTAAGAATTCAGTAAAGAACTTAATAAATCACTCTTTCTCCTGATAATAAAAGACAACTAACATAACTACTTACAAAACAAACAAATGAAATATATTTTTTTTTGTTTATTCTTCAAAATAAGAAACTTGAGATAACTTCTTTTTCTTTTCTTCTAATGCAAGTGAAAGGGAAAAAGTGAAGACAAGACAAGACCAAAAACTGACTTTAGGTCTACTGCGGATCCCAGGGAGTCACTGACAATACTAAACAAAATGATCAGAAAAGACTCACTAACTCGTCTCAAACAATTACTAAGAAAACACAAGAAATATTGATAAAGAAATAAGTTAACTGGCGTCAAACCCAGGCTAAAGAATGTAACAACGGAGACTAGGAATAGATCAAGAAAACCCCTGAGAAGTATGACTTCAATTAGGGAAGAGGTTGACTCCATCTTCTTGAAAAAATACTTTCTTGACACACGCACACTACTAACACTTAAGCATCCTACATATGTACACGGGCTCTGCAAAGGTAGGGCGCATATGTACACGTGCAGACCAACTACAGGCCATGTACATATCTGTAACTTCTCAAAAATAAACTAACAGTCAAGGCTGACAAGGCAAGGAGTACTGGTATGGCAGACCAAAATCCATCAAAGACACAACAACTTACAAAAATCTCAAAAAAGGTAATCAAAACCAATTAAAACACCCAAAAGGATATCCCCTAAAAACCCTAGAGGCTTCCCGAGTACGGTCACCAATTATACTATAGCGGGAAAACCCCCTATGGACTACACTAGGGTTCAAGGTCCAGGCAAAGATAACTGTCTTAAGTCTCCTACTGTTAACAACTACCCCAACAATACCCCACATTCATGCATAAAATACAAAGTATAAGGATCCGGTAAATCTACCTTAAACTCTGTGTCCGGTGTCGATCCTTTTGCGTTCGGTTGTTCCTCGACTGCAAATATCCTCCCAAGGGTAACCTGCATTCACCAAAAGACAAACAATAAACTACGAACATGCATCTTATATATGAATTAGTGGGTTAGATGTCATAATAAAATGTAAATCAAACATAAATATTGAACACATCATATGGTTGTACAGAAAAGGTACTTATTTATATTAATCTCACAAAGTCACTTACAAATGAGATCGATGACTCCTCCTCGAACCTAGTCTAGGCTCCTCTTCACCAAGATCCAACTGCTTCCATGTGTCTTTCTCCTCTCACAATTCTCTCTAGGAAAATGGCATAGGCTCATGAATGAGGAAAAAAGGAAAGAATAGGGAATTCTAGCTCAAAACTCACAATGTGGCTGCAAATTATTGGGGCAGGGGGGGAAAGTGAAATGGGTAGAGTTTCATTGTTCTTATTCTTAGATTTGGAATGAGACCCCAACACCTCCTATATGAAAAAAATGATTGTTATTTGGTTGGGTGATGGGCTATAGGCGGTCGGACAGTTGGAAAACAACTCAATAGCCCGTAATATCAACAAATTCCTTGCAACTTTTTAATTTTTACAACTTTTGTGAGTATACGTGGGATGTAATGGTGCAACTAACATACGTACACGAGATGTAGTGCTACAGAAAGAATGTGTACGCGGGAGGTAATGGTGCAGGGCACTCACATGTTCAAAAATGTGGTTTTTAAGAAGAGTTGCTCAGTAATGGCTTGGAAAAAATAGTAAGTAAGATGGTCTGATGCCAGGTATGCATGTATGGTGCAATTTAGGGTTATAACATGATTGGAATTCCTTTGTGATTATGGATTTGATATCAAGCATATCAAAGGAAAGGAGAACAAAGTGGTTGATGCACTCAACAGAAGAGTGCATGAACTACATTCTATGACCATTAGCATGTATCAAAATGATATTAAAGGCAAGATTTCGGAAGCTATAAATGCAGATTTTGTAGAACATGGAATTGGTGGAAAAGCTATAACAAGGTAAGATGTTACAGAAAGTGGAATATTATAAATTGGAAGCTGATGGAACACTCTTGTACAAAAACAAAATTTATATACCTAATTCCCAGGAATTGAGAATTGTGATCTTGAAAGAAATGCATTATGTGCCCTATGTTGGGCACCCTGGATATCAGAAAACTGTGGTAGCAATCAAGATTCATTACTTTTTGACAAGGATGAAGAAGGAAATTGCAGAGTACATAGCTAAATACTTAGAATGTTAAAGTCTCAAGGTTGAGCATAGTAACCGAGCTGGGTTGCTACAACCATTTCTCATTCCTAAGTGGAAGTGGGAAGTGGTGACAATATATTTCATCACAGGATTTCCTAGAACAAACAAGAAGCATGATTCCATCATGGTAGTGGTAAATAAGATTACGAAAGATGCCCATTTTATTCCATTGAAAACTACTCACAAGGAAGTTAATGTTGTTGATATCTATATGAAGGAAGTAGCACGATTTCACGGTATTCCAAAGACAATTGTGTTTGACATAGACTCGAAAGTCACCTCAAAGTTATGGAAAGGGTTATTCAAAGGGTTCAGAACGAATATGAACTTCAACACAACCTATCATCCTGAGTTTGATGGGAAAACAGAAAGGGTGAACCAAGTGATAGAGGACATGTTAAGGATGTATGTGATGGAAAAACCATCTTAATGGAAATATTATCTACGCTTGGTATAATTTTCCTACAACAATGGGTATCAAGAATCATTGAATATGAGCCCGTTCGAGGCACTTTATGATATAAAGTGCAACACACCAATAAGATGGGACAACCCAACTGATAGATCAATAATTGGGCCATAGTTTCTCAAGGAAATGGAAGAGAAAATGCTGAAGATTAAGCATAATTTGAATGTTTCCCAAGACAGGAAGAAAATCTATACAGACAAAGGCATAACCCACAGGGAGTTTAAAGTGAGTGACCATGTTTTCCTGAAGGTGAAATCCAACAGAAGTTCCATGAAGCTGGGAAACTATTCCAAGTTGACAACCGGGTATTTTGGGCCATTTGAAATCCTAGAAAGGATTGGAGCAGTTGCATATATTCTTGCATTTCTGACATCCATGACTGTACATAATGTGTTTCATGTTTCATTGCTTAAGAAACATATACTCGATGCTAATCATGTTAATTATTGGAATGTGATTCAGGTGGAGCAAGAAGGCATCTTGCAGGTGCATCCGATGAGTATAATGGACCGGAAAATCAAGTAGCTTCGGAATCAAGCCATAGGGCCTGTAAAATTCCAGTGGACCTAGTACGATCCTAAGGAAGCAACATGGGAGCATTAATATGCTATGTGGGAGAGTACTCACATATTTTTGAAGATTTTGGAAATATTGTTTCTGTTGTGTAAATAAGTTGCACTCAGGACAATGAAAAAAAATAAGGGGAGGGGATTGTAATACCCCAAGGTAGAGCCCCTGCTGAATTGAAATTATCTTTATAGGCTGGTGAGCTGAGTGATTATAAGTTGAGAGAATTTTGTGTTTACTAGGCTAGTGAGACATATGTTAGGGACAATGAGCCTAATTTTGTATATGTAAATACTCGCATCATTAATAAAATTACACTGTTGCATGTATACCGACCACAAATAAAGAGTTATGGGGGACTAAGCTCCACTAGATAGGGTAGGAGGGGGATAAGTGTCTAGGCCAAGGGGCTAAGGTAGAGGGATTACCTCTAAGGGAATACTATTTTATTATTATTTCCCAAACGCTATGGTTGACATAAGCCATGCTTTCCTAAGTTCCTAGGAAAAAGGGGAACGAGTGCTAAGTGGAACTCATGCAGCTTTAGGAAGACTTGTGTCAACCTAGGCGCATGCGATTTATAACTAGGAAAGCCAACTCATTGGGGGTTCGCTTCCCATTCTGGTGTTTCTCCCCACCCTTGCGTCTGGACCAATTTCAAGTTTCCTCATGACCCTTATGATTCTCTGGAAGTCTGTCACCCTTCCCAATTGACCAGGGATTCACGCATTGAACCAGTTCTCCATCATCATCGCCTTTGTATCTAATAATAAATTTTGGAATCATACATTCATACTTGAGTTATCCCTTGTTTCTGTTGTGAATCTCGATGCATTTGTATTTAGCTCAGTCATGTTGTGTCTTATCATTTGGTTGTTTCCATTTTCGGTGTCCATAACCATTTTCTATTGTTGTCGTCACCCGTGTGTTAGCTGAATGATGTTGTTGTATTAGTTAGGAGATGAATTGAAGAAGCAAGGTGTTAGGCCTATAAGAAACTCTCCTATCTGAGAGAGTTTCTTGAGAAGTGAGTTCTCATAGAAGGGAGTCCCGTAGAAGCTACAGTGCTTTGAGACTTTTGCTCCAGCCTGTTGTTGAAGCCCAAGTTAAGGGAGGTGTAGTAGCCGATGGACTTGTATTAGTGAAGGTGTACCCTCCTCGGGTGGATCGGGCATGAGGGGAATGAGGGTCTATGGGTTATGGGCGTAAGTGGCTCCTGCGGTAAAAGATCCTTCCTATTTTTCTATGCAACTTCCTTGTTGTCCTTGCCAATCCTACAATTCCCTTGCCCAGTGGAGTTTAGTCCCAGCTCAGGGGTGGCCCACTACTAAGCATAATGGGCAACGTTTTCTAAGGCTGGGAGGTTCGTGGAAGGTCTGAACACAGTTAGTGGTCATCTATTAAAATATAACTACCAATTTTGTGTTCATTGTATGTTGTGTATTTGTATTTGCATTATAATTAATGAGTATTGTCTGTATATATATATGTTGCATGTATGTGTTAATGTTTCTTCCGCATGAACATGTGTATGAGTAGAGTATTAACGTCTGTTTAATTTCATTAGATAGATATATATTTATAAGCGTGAATACGATATGTTATCTCTATCTTTCGTTTAATGTTTATATGTGATTATTTCCACAAAGTTACTCAGTGGCATGGCTTGGCCTATTGTTCAAGGCTGGGAATGTCACAAAAATGGTATCAAAGCAGGAAATGCAAGGTTAAGGTTGTTTGGGTCGCATGATCAGGCAGGGGTCGATGGCCAGGGGATGTTACAAATTGGTAGCAAAGCCAAGGTTCAAGCACTGAGCCTGGATGGGCCGAATAAGTGGTCATTAGAACCAAGGTTTTAGAGAGAAATTGTGCCAAGAGGTTACCTTGGTCGTGTTACGAAGCTCTGAGGGTTTAACTGTATGTAAAACCACACTCATTGGATCAGGAAAAAAAAGCATGAGAGAGTTAACCTCCAAGTCCTTTAGACTTCGTGGCTTCAGCGAAGTTATGGGTTGTAGAGTGGAAGAGGCTAGATTCCTAAAGTCTAAAGTCCACGAAGTGGATCTACACCGTAGATCTGGGGAGAAGAGCTCGACAATTGGATCAAGCCAAGTTAAAAGGTCAAATGCAGTAGTGAAGGGATAAATCCCCTGAAGCTCCGATGTCCGGAGTTATTCTAGACCGTCTGTTAAGAGGGACGCATGTCAGCAGATTGGTTGTTCAGGATTTCGACGTTCAGGAGAATCAGTGTGTGCTGAGGAGAGAACTCCTGAAGCCTGAAGTTCTGAAGCCTTGAAGACTCGAAGTAGTGGCTCATGATGATGTCACCTAGAGGTGACGTAGACCTCTCCTATACCTGCCACGCGCCCCCACCTAGAATGTTAACATTTGAACTATGTGGGCCTCGAGGTTGCATAACATAGTTAAAGGTTGGCGGGCCCACACTGTTATTGATCATGATACATCAATATCGATCGCCGCGAGGCATTGCGGAGACACAAATTGCACGGGACTTAATTTCTCAGGGTGCTCCCGCAATCCAAACCACGATTTTACCGAAGGGTTACGTGTTAGCGTCAGAGAAATTGTGATACGAAAGATGAATTACTCCAAACTGCGGATGCATGCCCCCGCAATTTAAAAGGAGTTAAGTGATATGACTATTCAATACCTTAGTTCAAGTACGAAAACTAAGGTAATTTCACTAGAAAACCAAAAACAATACTAATGACATAGCATGGAGCATACCAATACATTTCGGTGAAAGAGTTGTAGATGCATTTAAACATTTTCATGTAAACCTAATTTAAAAGCAAAAATATCAATACCAACAAATAAAAAGAAATCTCATCCGTCAACTCTCTCTTTAGAAAAAAAAAAAAATTAAGCAAAGAATAACTTTTTAAAACATTCTTTGATGGATAAAATTTGAAGAAATCCTTTATACATATATTCAAATTCATTCTTTAGAAAATGGTGACACATGATGAGAAATACTTTTCTCACTATCGAGAGGCATTTAAATAACTATTCTCGCTATCATAATGCATTAGAATTTCGACTTGTGTTCGTTAACATTGAAGGATTTTATTACTTATTATCTTTAATAATTCATGTAATGTATTATTTTAATAAATATTTTTTTTTTAAATGTTAATAACAACATTTAAACATTGATATATATATTATTTAAATCAATATTTAATATAAATTGATATATATTATTTAAATCAATATTTAATATAAATTGATATATATTATTTAAATCAATATTTAATATTGAATTTAATTTACTTCAGCGGCGACATAGCTTCTCATAACTAATTTCCTAAATGAAAATTAGATGATTTTATTTTATGTAAGAGTATGTTGAAAGACTAATTTCTTGAATGAAAATTAATGTAAAATATATATTTAAACTTTTGAGATAAATACTTTTAACATTAAAATATTAAGTTTGTTTTTTTTTTCGTATCGTTGTCTTTTTAATTAATTAATTTATTATTGTAATATTTGTATATAAGGATAATATGTATTATTATAGTGAAGGTGTTATTTAAGGGGAGGTTATCGTATAAGAACTTGACACATGTTTATTTTTGCAATCACAAATCTTCTCTTAACACGTGTAGTCTTTTCCACCGACTTCAAACCTCTTTTGCCAATATGGGTTGCTCAGTTCTCATGCAGATGACTTTCCAGGTAATGAAACTTGGATGGGTAGAGTTTGATGAATGGTCATTCCCTTATACTGCAACTCGGTCATATTTGAAAAAAAATCATTCGCAGAGCCCACCATCTTGCCCGATAGGTAGTGCGTTGTGGCGCTTCTCTCTAGTCTCATATGAATAATTAGTGTGCGGTTTTATCTTATGACTTATGTCATTTGCAGTCATTGAAGACATTAGTGTTATTGGTTGTTCAAAATGAAAGTCCATGTTAGATTCCTTCGGGAATTTAACAAACCTTGAACACATAGATTTGTCTTACTCAAATTTGCAGATGCTCCCAAACTACTTTGAAAATTTAATTTGACTTAAATATCATGATCTGCAATACTGATCTAATTTAACCATCTTCGTCGAAACTCTTGGACATATCAACACCCTTGAACACTTGTACCTCTGCCACTCTGAAAGAATTGAAGTATTCCCCTCCCAAGTCACACAACAATGCTACCAAAAAGAATTTATAATTTATGGCTGCAACTTTAAAGGAATAGTCAAGCACCATTGGAAACCTAAGGTATTAGGAAGCCCTTTTCTGGTATTAGGAAGCCCTTTTCTGGAAATGTTGTCAAGTTCACTCTGTGACTTCAGGAAGTTGAAGGAATTGAGTCTCTTCAATTGCAACGATTTGAAATGGCTTCCCAAGATCGTTGCATTGTTGTATCAGTTGACTAAGTTGGCAGTAGTTAGAGGTCCATTGCAGGAACTGCCCTTTATAAATGTTGAAGGAGAAATATAAACATTAGCAAAGTCCAGAGTGGGGACAAAGTTGTATTTTTCCATTAATGAAGACTCAGAACTGTATTTTTCTTTCACTAAATAATTTAGAGTACTAAACATAGAAATATGGTCGGAAGGTGAGGATGAATCAACTCTTCATGGTGTTTTTCCCAACCTTCATCATCTCTTCGTCGGGTTTTGAAGTGATCTAGTGGAGGTCGAAACATTTCCAGATACACTTCTAAAACTGCAATTGTTTGGTTGTTTTAGTTTGAGTAAAATAAAATGGTCGTGTCATCTTCCAAAACTTCAAACATTGTACATCAACCAGTCCAGAGAAGTGGAGGAGCTGCAAAGTATTGAAAGATTGGTCTCATTGGAGGATTTCAGGGCATCTAAATGTATGAATATGAAAATCATATGAGGCTTGGCATAGTCGTCAAAGCTCCAACTACTAGATGGTAGCTAGTGTGATGAAATAGAATAGTTGGAAGGTGGTAAACATTTGAGGTCGTCGATGAAGTTAGATGCATCTGGATATCCAAAACCATGGATGGGTTGTGGGGCTCTATTGGAGTAGTTGTCCCATTGATTAAATGAAGAAGGTATGTTATCATATGAAGAAAATAAAAGAAGTTCTTGCAAATTGTTTTTACTAATTATAAGCAAAGCCACAGTCCCCCACTGAGAAACATATGTGTCTATTTTATGGGAGAATTAATTCAACAAGATTCGCAAGGTCGTTACATCCTTGGGATTTTGGTCAAAATGTGTAAAGTTTTGGAAACTTTTGAGAACTTTTATTTTTGTTTGGTATTGAAATTGAGGAGCTTCAACATTTTTGAGAAAATCTTGTATTCAGTGTTATAGGTGGTATTGAAATTGAAGAGATACAAAGTTATTGAGAAAATATTGTATTCAGTGTGATAGCTTATCACTGTTGTAAGTATATAAACTCTTTTTAACCCATGTGTTAGAGTTAATAATTATAAAATCATGCCTTCAACATATGTATTCATAGGTAGTCTTAGATGATTAATTAATTAGTGTCAAACTTGCAACAATATCCCTATTTTTTATGTTTTTGTTCTAGGGAAAATATTGTTAAGACATACATTAAATCTAGAATTTTTCTATATATCTCAACTTAGAGAAAATATAAATATTGTTAACACATTTTAGGGATATAGTTTGTGACATCCCCCCAAAAAATAAAGAAAATAAAAAATTATTTTTAGAATTTAAATTGCTGGAAATTTAGTTACGTTTTTAGTAAATTCAAAATTGGAATTTTTTTTCCATTTATGACAATTCCAAATTTCAAATTTTATGAATTGTAATAAATGATTTTGACTATTGGGCAGAGATCTGATTCGTCCCAACTAGATATTGGACAATGAAACTTGTTAAAAAATAGAATATTTCATATTTATTGCAGGAAGACAAATGGAACAGCCATGTTACAAGTAGCTGACAATGACTCCATGAGTGGGGAACATGTTGGAACTACCCCTGGGCTGAAGTTTTAGAAGTGGTAAATTAGTGATTTGGCCATTGGGAGCCCCTGAAAATCAGGGATTTGGGAAGCTGTGAAAATTCCCAAGGAAGGGAAAAGACCTAGGCAAGTTACAAATAGGCATATTCGAGGAGGCAGGAAGTTGTTGAGTATGCTGGGAAAATAGTCTATTTTTTTTTTCTTGTCACTTGCTGTT
Source organism: Picea engelmannii (assembly GCA_009831015.1). Lineage (NCBI taxonomy): Eukaryota > Viridiplantae > Streptophyta > Pinopsida > Pinales > Pinaceae > Picea > Picea engelmannii. The sequence continues at coordinate 721,133 of ML778657.1, read as the reverse complement.
ATGAACACTGGGAGGGTGTGAGGCAAGGTGGAAAGGTGATTGAATCAAAGGACAGTGTTGCAGAGGGAGTTTAAAGTTCTCCCTTATGGACTCATGGTCAGGTTAGGGGGTGAATCGGGCAAGTAGTCATGGTTGCTCAGTTCTACGGTTGGGAGGAACGTGATTGTTCCCTTTGTTCTCTGCAAGTCTAGTTCAGATATGTACCCTAAACTCTATCTGTCTGAAGGTTGTGTTTTGTTTGTTGTACTGAAATTACTGTTTGTGTTATCATTATACAGAAGAGAGTTCTGGTAGCTGTTTGAATAATCATCTAACTGTTGTAAATCTTTTCTGTACTTAATATTCAGTATTCTACCCCCCTAGGGAACGAAATTGGTTAATGTTAATGAGTTTATTAATGCTGGTATACATGCAAGATCCCAGACAAAGGCTGTTCGAAAATTCAGTGAGTAATCTATAGGGTTTAAATACAAAAGTATTTCCGGAATCAATTGTTTTGAGCGAACAAAATCATTGTACGCATATATAGAGGTATATCAAACTTTTAACAGAGTAGAAGGAATGCACAGAGCTATTGTATGCGTCTCTCTCTCTCTCTCTCTCTCTCTCTCTCTCTCTCTCTCTCTATATNGTCTCTCTCTCTCTCTCTCTCTCTCTCTCTCTCTCTCTCTCTATATATATATATATATATATATATATATATATATATATATATATATATCAAATATGAACAAGATCGAATAGTCAAACATAACTATTGTATGCATACATCAAACTTGAAAACATAACCTTTATTTGTGCTTCGAACTTTAACAGAGTGGAAGGAATGCACAACGCTTTTGTATGCATCTATATGTTTATATATTTATATCAAATATAAACATAATCAAATAAGTCAAACAGAACTATTGTACGCATACATCAAACTTGAAATAGAACCATTATATGCGTTTCGAACTTTAACATAGTAGATGGAATGCACAAGACTATTGTATGTGGCTATAGGTTTACATATATATATATATATATATATATATATATATATATCAACCATGGACAGAATCGAATAGCCAATAGAGCTAATATATGTCTATATCAAACTTGAGAACCATTATATGCATTTCAAAACCTTAACAAAGTAGAAGGAACACACAGAGCAAAGTTTATGCGACTATATGTGTATATATTAAAATTGAACATAAATCGTTATATGCGTCTTGAGATTGTAACAAAGTAGAACGAACAGACAGAGTTATTCCCTATGCGTCTACATATTTATAAATCAAATTCGAACCATGCATATATATGTATGTTTTAAACATTAACAGAGACGAATGAACAAAACAGAGCTAAATGTATACGTTTATATATATTTAAACAGAGTTAAATATATGGACGAATAAAATGACTATGGGCGTATGACTGTTCAAACTGTAAGCCAGATCCATTTTACAATAAAAAACAAATTCATACGAATACACAGAGTTGAAATTTGCAAGACCTCTAGAAAACAATTTCAGTTGGGGGGTAAACAACCCTTTTGATAAAAGAAGCAAGAATCTCTTACTTCATGTTACATTTAAAACAGAACTAGGTTAAACAAAAATGTGTTTAAACCCTCAGTGAGAAGATACGGAGAATCAATGCTTGAACAAAGGACCTCTTAACTTCTGAAAGAACAAACTACGAACAAAATTCGAGAACACCCGATTTCAACAAGAGGAAGGGGATTATTATTTGGAACCTGAGTACCTTGCCAGGCCAAGTGGAGTCTGGAACCCGCGCTAGGAAGGGGCACACCTTCATTCGACCAACACACTAATACATTATAAACTTATAGAGGAATAACATTGTGCTATAAACTCAAGAAGGAAACAATGATGATCGTAGCCTACCGAATACTTAACTCAGGGCTGAAACGCCACACCCTCCTATTGTCATACTTCGTAATCAATCTAGACGGAAGGGAGAATATTTTGGAAGCTCCTGGTGGGTACCCTCGCAATAGTAAGAGCCCCACCATCAATACATAGAAAAACCGAATGACAAATATTCTTTTTCTTGACAAAATAGAAATGGTTGTGCGAAAATTACAAACAAGAAATCATTTAAAAAGAAAACCCTCAACGAACAAGGAAAGGAAGGCAAGGAAGGAAAGGAACGACATCACATTAATCTTAAAGAATAACCTAACATCACCGAGGAATACTACTCTGAATCACCCTAGTTATAGTTCCTGAGTATAGGTTAGTCAAGGATTAAACCGGGGTAATCCCACGGGACACACACATCCTATGTATAGTTCCCAGTAGTAGAGGGTCTGTGACCCAAGTATTACAGTAAGAAGAACCTTTTACTATCACTACGAAAACAAAGGAAAAAAGGGAACGTGTAGACTCTATGAGGACAAGGTAAGTCTATAACCATAGCAAAGTAAACATGAAACAACTTTTTCCTCCCCAGCTTCAACCAAGCATTAAACTCTATTCAAATCCGAGATTTTGATAGTCCCTTAGAGAAACTTACCAGGAATTACCACTAACTACACCAAGGGTTTCTCACATAGGCGGTAGTTTCTTCCTGTGAAAGTTGCAGAGCCTCCCCTATGAAGGCGCAAGGGAGAAATGAAAACCTAAGAGGCACGATCATCATTCTTTACAGCTTGTAACGTACAAGACCCTGCTCTAGGGAAATATGGCATATACAGATTGGAAGGAGTTGAAGGAAGATACATCAGGTCTGCAGGTCGTAGGACCCCTTTACTAAATCCTTGGCAGAGCTTTAAACACCTCCTGACAGGCACATCCATCACCTTAAATGTAGGAGATACGAAGTAGACCAAAAACTATGACCGTCCAAAGAACCAGTTGATTACCAACCCCGAAAATTATCATTTTAGTTACTTTGGACAGTGGAAGAGAGTTAGTTAGGTTTGGATGTGTGTCTTGTTTGGTTGGTTATGGGAGGGATGAACTGTAATATAACGAAATTGAACCATCAAAGGATATAGCTTGGAAAACCTCTCCAATACAATTATTAACCACATTAAAGACCTTACCAGTCACGACTTAAAGACTGACATTGACATAGTTAGGTAGCACTCGAGCCTTAATAAATCCATGACATAGCTCTATGCGCATAGTACGTTTTGGTAAACACAAAGGGACTATAATAAACCTTAGAATAAAGTACGCGCACTATAATAAACCTTATGATAAAGTAAGTTTTGGACTTAATTGCCTTTCAAATTTTGTGAAAGATATTAAGCCAAGGGTTTTACTTAAGCTAGGTCTGTTAATCCATCATGTTATAAGTTCATGTAAATAAAACAAAGTGTAAGTATCTGGCTCACGAGTGGGTCAAATGAAAACAAATAGCAAGTACATTACCACAGAAAAAAAAAATATTATGAGAATTTTTAGGTTGATTACATATGGTATCAAAGCGAAAGTTACAACACTGGGCCAGAATAGGGCGACTGCAGATTTTAGTACATAATTGTTTTGTTTTTGTCTTCCCAAAAAACTAATAAATTGTATGGTTACAGACATAAGACTTTCTTTGTTTTGGTGAATAAGTATGGCAGCTCGAAACAATGTAGAAAACAGGATGGAAGAAAATCCACAACAAGGACCTCCTGGAGATACAAGGAAGAATAATGACGAAATCTCACCCATAGAAGTATTGGAAACAATGAGGAATATGATCGTCGAACTACAGATCTTTAAAACCGACAATGAAAAATTGAAGAAGGCACAGCAAGAACAACAGGAGATAAACGAAGTCCTGTTGCGTAGTATAGTGACCAAGAAAAGCCCAAAAGACAACAATAACAATGAAGAAGTCAGCAAAAGAGCCTCCAAGAACTCAGGGCCAGAAATAGAAAAAGGAGACAGTTTGTTTGAAGGAACATCGCCAGCTGAGGATGGAACAAAAACTGACAGAAAAAGAAAACAAGTGGACCGCCTTGAAGGAGAATTTAAAAAAATAAAACCTGCTATCTTTGACAGGGAATACAGGACAAGAGAAGAAGCAGAGGCATGGCTATTGGACATCAAAAAGTATTTCCAAATCTACAACTATTCCAGCAACATGAAGGTCAGGATGGCCATCTACAATCTGAAACAGAAGGCCAGTATTTGGTGGCAAGATCTGAAGTTGGCCGAGAGCCTAAAGGAGAAACAGTTTGAATGGTCTGACTTTAAGAAGTATTTCAAGAAGCAGTACCTTTTTGAAAATTATTATGAAAGGAAGACAAAGGAATTTTACGAGTTACAACTCAGACAGATGACGATGGAGGACCTTATAAACAAATTTCTGGATCTACTAATATTCGTACCATACATCCGGGAGGATAAAGTAAAAATTAAACAATTTCTAAGTTGTCTCCCACAGTCCTACAAGGATAGAATTGAGTTTGACAACCCCAAATCCTTAAGTGAAGTATTAAGAAAAGCACGAATGTGCTACGACTAGTACAAACAATGGGCAGAGTTTCCCAAGACCTGGAAGGATAAGAAATAGGATCGAATGAACCCGTGGAAGAAGGGGTACCAGCTAGCTCCTTATCAGAGCACCGCAAAGAGTTTTCCGAGAAAGTATTTTCACTCCAATCCTCCGAACACTCAAGGTAGCGGAAAATTGGCAAACCTGGGAACGAAGAGGTTTGGGGACAACTCCTGCAAGCCATTAAAGTGCTAGGAATGTGGAGAGCCTCATCTCAGGAGAAACTTCCCCCGTTTGAGTTCAACAAATAGAACTGTCGTTCATAACCTGCAAGAAGCCTCGACCGTGGGAGACATAGGCAGGAGCCTACATCAGATAAATGCGACCATTGATGGACGACAAGCTGACCACTAGTCCTTAGTGGTAGAAGTTGAAGGTAAAATTCATGACACTTGAATTTTTCTTTTAATTGACCTCGAGGAAAAATTGAGTTATGTTACTCCGAAGGTGGTAGAGTCAAATAAACTTAAGAGACTGAAGCATGCAAAATCATGTCTTGTGCAACTAGAAATAGGTGCAAAAAGGAAAGTAATTGACTATATTCTATATTTTGAGTTCAACCTAGATGGTCAAACTATAAGGACCGATCTAAACATCCTACCACTAGGATCTTACGATATGATTATCGGGATGGACTGGTTGGAACGACACAAGGAAATATTAAATTGTTATACAAAGATACTTAGCTATAAGGATGATTCTGGCACCACTAGGATAAAGTCAAAACCGAAGTTGAAGCATGCAAATCCATAATTCAATGTTTTACTGGAACACTAAGCAAATGGTGGGAAGTCATTTCATCTCCAATAATGATTGCTAAGATGGTAGTAGAAATCCTAAGAGATGAACAAGGTGATGTGGTATATCACATTGATGGGACCCCCGACAACAACATCATAGGAGCCCTTACCACATCAATCCTTGAACATTGGTGTGGAACTGAAGCAGAATTAGCAGACAAGCATGAGATAATCCTTATGAACATGAAATGTAGAAAGATGTCAGAATATGAAGCATTTCATAAGGATTGGACATAGAGAATCTTCGAGGTAAAAGATAGTAAAAACCTTTTTTGGAAACAAGTTTACTTGGCTGCCATACCCAGTAAATTTGTAGAGTATCTAAAAATGCTAGAAGTTTTTAATCTTCCATATGAGATGTATACACAGGGAGACATTTATTCTCTCATTACTAAAGCTCTGGTAGGGTTGTGTGTAAATATGAAAGTTCATAACTCTGTAAATAAGTTATCCCACTTACCAAACATAAAATCTATATGCGAGAAGTATGGTCTATATATTTCAGACCCTGTAAAAAGAAAAAGCAAAAAGCAAAAAGATTTCAAAGAAAAGAAAAGATATAGATACAAACCCAAGACACACTATTATGAGCCTAAAGATATCACACTGAAAACTCATTCCCATCAGGCCAGGTAGCAAGTCCAGTGTTGGATCTGTGGCAAAACTGGACACATTGCACATAATTGTCCATAAAATAAATCATCAAGGATGTCAAAAGGAAAACATTCTGAACAAAAAGATAAAGAAGCCTAGGCTAACAAACAATTAGTTCTGAGAACACATCGCAACAGATGCGGGTCAAACAATCATGAAACAAACCAATGCCTGCACAAACCCTTTCCAAACAGAGAAGAAGTGCATCTGTTGCAACAAGGTTGTTGTGCAGAATCCACTAGTACCTCTGAGTTTGAATATAGCTTATAACAAGAAGTTTTGATGAATCAAAATTGCAGATGTAAAAATCCTAACTTTTGTTCTTGTGAAGACAGTTCTAATATCTCTGAGTCTGAATCTGAGCCATAAATCAATGCCAGAGAAAAGATAAAAATATGCATGTTCAGCAATGTGGGAGACCAAGAAGCACAAATGCTAGCACAAATCAAAGCCCTACCCAAAGGAGATATGAAGAATTCTCTTCTTGAAACATTTTTAAAATCGATCAGAACAGAACAAAGGTCAAGGTATGCTTAATCTTCAAAAAGAGAACCTTTGTTTTTAGAAGCTTCCTTTGATAGAAATACAAAAACCTTTATCAAATACAATAAGGAAGCAAAGTTACAACATACATCAGTAACTGATCTAGCCAGAGAAATGATCCTTTTAAGAAAAGAAGTTACTGATTTGAAAGAAAAATTGAGAAAATTGGTAGAAGAGTCTGAAGACAGCGACAAAGTAGACTCTTGGGCAAGACAAGAAATCAAAGATATCAGGATTCAGTTAGATTCTATACCTCCTCCTATGGAAGATGCACCTACTAAAGAAAGACCTAAATCTGCAGCCCAACTCCAAGGGCTAAGCACAATGAAAATCTTTGCTATTAGATTTCAGAAATATCAAGTAAAGATAAAGTTAGAAATAAATTCTAAAATCTTTTGTTTAAATGCATTACTGGATACATGATTAGATATGAACTTAGTTCATAAAGATTTAATTCCCCACAAATACTGGCTTCCTAGTAGTTATTCTTCTATAGGATTGGGGAATGTTTCCACAAATATGGATTTTGAAATTCCTAGAGGAATCTTATTATTTGATGAGTATGCTTTAGGAATGAAATTTCTATTGTCAAATCTACTAGTTGATTGTATTCTAGGAACTCCTTTTTTATCAGGAGTAGAACCACATGGCTCTTCTAAAACCTCTAGCGGAGATCCTGGATACTTTATCACTCTACCAAGTATCAATGGCCATCCACCAAAAAAGAAGACTTTGTCTTTTATCTCAGAATCACAGGCCCAAATTGCATATTGTTCAAAAGCATGGTGATAATTAACACTTGGGATGATTATAGAAATATTCCAGTCATAGAATATCTGGATGATCATACAACATGGGATATATATTGTCAAAAATGGGTACCACAATGGCAGCTAAGATAGTTTGAAGGAGTAGAATTTGGGTTACCAGGTTTCTCCACAAATACTAGCATTCATGTCATTCCACCACAACATGTGATAGGACAAATGCACCAAGCATCCACTATTGCAGCTAGATAGAAGTTGGTTGAAATAGGATATTTAACCAGACTTAGATCTGCAAACAGAAAATGGTTTTGTCAACAAACACAGAGATGGAACCAAACCCTAGCATGGAACTTTTTCCAAATTAATAGAATGACAAATATACAGTCATGGCCACGACAAGATCCTCATCAACGATTTTTGTAGATAAATTATTTCCATTATAAAGCAATGTGGGATCATATTTGTTTATGAACTGATAGATACCTATATTATTACTGTTGTTACCCATAATTTTGGTCATCTTGATGGTGTACTCAGGCTCCCAACAAGAACTTTCTCCTGAGAAAAGTGGCATTCATATCCTTCTAGAAAACATATTTTTAAAGAGAGTTCGCAGGCTGCTTATAGCCTAGCGTGCGAGAATGACCCATTCTCGCAGGACACCTTCAGCTAGGGTGTGAACTTCTCGCACTGTGCTCCATACCTAGGGTGTGAACTTGTTCTCAAGCTTGGAAAAAGGAAGAAGTCTCGAGGGTTCTAAAAGGGAATCTTCTAGAAAATGGGTTGGCATTCAAATGGTTATCATTTTACTAGTTTCCTTGATTTGGTGGGATCATTCTCATCCATGTAACCATCTCATTCTCTCCTATATATTGATAGGATTCTCATGGAAAAGGTTAAGCAAGATTAATTAAAGAATTGTTGAAGGAATTGTGTGAAGAACCCAGCTTGAACAAAAGCTTGGAGACTCTAACAAGTCTATCAAGAGGAATTGGATCTTCTTCATGCAAAGATCGAGCAATTGGGTGTGTTGGAACGAAGGGTCACTGAAAGGAAGCTTGCAACATCAAGGCGATCAGGTTGTATCTTCTACTTTTGATTAATATGATACAGTGGCATGTCCTTTTCTTACTTTATTGTGTAATTCCTTGATCATACACATAAGTTGATGATTGAATATATTGTGCTATCTTCACTTTGGTTGGTTTGTGTTGTCTTGGTCTTGACCTCACGACAACACCGGAGTGAAGAGGGAGCAACAGAGACCCTAGGAAGCGATACAAAGGTATGTCACTTGTTCCTCCTTACTAGCTATTTCAATGGTCATAGTTTAGGGAAAGAGTCATGTCCTATCCTGTTTTGTTCTAGATCCAGGTGGATCTAGGGAGATCAGTTAGTGTCCGCACCTACCGATTAGTCCGATAACAAAATTGGCGACTCCGTTGGGGATGCAACCCATTTCTTCATGGTTTTTGGTGTTTTTCATTGGCCATTTTCTCTTGCCTTACCGTTCTTCATTTCTATCATTCTCTGAGTCTTCAGGACACCTTGATAGACTCCCTTTGTCTAGAAGTCCCTTCAAAATTTTTGTCTTTTTCCAAAATTTTGCCTAGTTTCAGGCCTTCTAGCACTGAACCCCACAGTGGCCTGCGAGAACACCTTGATTTTGCACTCTTCTTTTAATTCCAGTGTGAGGTTCTCGCACTCTGCTCAAAGCTAGCCTGTGAGAATGACCCATTCTCGCATTGTACAATATTGATAGCCTGTGAACCCTCTTTTAAAATTTTTGGATTTAAGGCTTTTGCATGCTCAGATACCCAGATCAGTATAGGTGTCTAAAAAGAAATTCTTGGACCACTGGTTGATGTTTTCTTGCCTTCGAATTTTGTGCACGATCAGTCTTTGGAAATCAAAGGCTCTTCTTTTCCATCTTTTTCTCAACTCTCGTCTCTTGACCTTTATTAGCAAAGATATAATCTCTGATCCTGGAATCTAAGTACTTGTTTGGTTAAGAGCCAGTGATCGGTTTGAAAGTTGGGATTCTTTGTCTTCCTCATTTGCTCATTATTTGGAAGATCATTGTTCTCATGCATTTGAAAAGACTAGTTTGGTATGCTTGTCATTTTTGTTTCCATTGAAAGATTGGTTTGGGTTTTTGTTTATTGCTTGTTCGTCAATTATTGGTTTTCCTTATTTTCACCACCATGGTGTAGATCCTTTTTGAAAAGTAAAAAACATTTTTCTTTTAAAAGCATTTTCATTTTGAAAATTTTGAAAATCAATTGTTGAAATTGTTGAAAAAGAACAAATAGAGAATTGCCATTATTTGCTTAATTCGTTCAGATTGTATTTTAAAGGAGATTGCATATTGTAGTTCAAGATTGTTCCGAAAAACTTCTCTTTCCCTCCCGTACATAGGATTCATCGAACGAAAATTGATATATTTTATTCCTATCTATGCAATATTTCATTCCTATCTATGCATTGTTGGGTCAGAGTCTCACACAACATCAGTTCATCTTCGTTTCCTTTGAGTAACAACAACCCTTAATAACATTGCACAATTTTAAAATTTAACTAGTAACTCTTTTCTAGGGCTCTATTACACCAACAATTAGCTAGGCTAGAGCTTTGGAATAGGCAGAGAGATACAATCTCCAAAGCACAAAACACACAATAGCATCTTGTGTTAAGGAGTGTCAAATTCCATTTACAACATTTTGTTCTGGGAATCCCTTCTCACACAAGGGTCAAACCCGAGGTCGCATTGATATTGACAGAGTTACTCACCCTGCTTTGTGGATATCGGTGTAGATATTTCATATACTACGGGGGTCACTTGGAGGTATACCCACAATGATGAGTGGAAGCCTCTCAAGCTGATTTCGGGCTAGATACCTTGCCCTTGCATGTGGATTGGACTGTCAACTATCCTCCCAGGCTTTATTGTTGTCGGTGGTAACCTTAGTGGCCTATATTTTTAGGGTCTTACACAAGGTGAATGCGAATGAGAAATTCTTCATGGTACCTGGAATCGACGTTGGCCAAACTCACTCGAGCTCCTTGGAGGGTATACCCACGATTATGTGTGGGAGATTTCACCAGGGTGTAAGTCCATTAAGCAAGTCATCAGCATAACTTTTCCACCCTAGCCCAGCCCCTTCTTATCTCGTTGTTGCGACGTTCGATTTCATCACCAACTAGTGACTTTGGAATTAGAAGGTCTTGTTTTCTTGGTAATGTTTTCTAGATTTTATTTACTAGCACGTGTTGCTTGTTTACCCAAGTTGACCATAGGAATTTCTTCGTAAGTTCATAACTCGTACACAATAGACCCTCCATGCCATTTACGTAGAATGCAGGGCTTACCTCCAGAAAACCTGGAAGGTTCTCAACCCCTTCCTACAAGCTCACCTGAGGGTTCTCCTCAACAGAGTGAAGTCCAATACATCACCACTCCACAAGTGGAAAGAACTGACTCTCTAGAACGGTTTCGAATTACCAATACTTGAGAGGACTTTCGACTTCACCCTGATTCTGAGAGACATATTATGTGAGTGAATTCTTCTGGAGACTTAGTTGTGTTGTCTTCTGGATCACCAACTGGACCCTTTCTAGGACCTGAGGGCCAAGATCATTTTTGGTCTGTTGGCGTTTTTAGACGGGATCTCTTTGGTGTAGGATCAGGCGTTGAAATCAACATCTCGCCCACATTCCCCAAAACCTTTGACCCGGACACAGTACCTTTTACTACTGCTTATTATTTTCCTGGTGCAGATGCTCCACGATCTGACCACATCTTGACCGTCCCTATAGAATTGGTCCATTACAAAAACACTATGAGTATTCACACCAAGATTACAATGACTAGTCAAGCCCTCATCGGTACACGGCTCTCGCCCAGTGTCACCCCGACACTTCCACCCAGATACCGTGCGTTGAATTCTTCTATTCCCACTCCTATGCAAACCCCATCTGGAACTCCTGGTGGTCACTCTTCTTCTAGGCACTCTCTTACCGGCTTCATTCTGACACTCCCTCAACCCCCTTTCGGAGGACCTTTTTCGTCCTCTATCGGCAGCACTAATTCTAGTGGAACTATTCCGTCATTCACACCAAATTACCAGATTCATGTTGGTGGACAATTTCACCAAGGAGGTTTGACTCAACCCCCCCTTGTAGGGAAAATCTCAATTGGAACACAACCCCCAATTGGAACGCAACCCCCAATTGGAACTCAACCCCCAATTGGAGGACAACCCCCATCGACCCCACCTTATGGACAAAAAATACCTCCATCCTTGGCCCAGTATTGGAACCATCTGATACAACATAATCCTCAATCGACTGCGGGGCAACAGCTTCCAGCTACATCCGTTATAGCCCCTAGTATAGGCCAACCATATCCAGGTACGTCCAATCCTATTTGGGGCTCGAATGCTCAAACTCACTTCCCTATTCAAGGATACAATCCCATGAGCTACTTTCCCCCACAACAACCACCGAATCTGCCTAGGTCTTTGCATTATATGCAGACTACTTATGGTCCCAATGGTTTTCCGATGGGGCTCGCTCCCCAAAGCCACCAATACCCACATGTGAATATACAGTTACCCTTCTTGGCCACTTTGTATCTCCCGGATCTGTCGAGGATTTTAAATGATCCAATTCGTCACTCTCCCCAATGGCCCGCTATACCAGCCAAGCTACCATCGGACATCCCTAAATTCAATGGAAAAAAGGGAGAGGACCCGAACAATCACAACATGAATTTTCACCTCTAGTGCTCATCCAACTCCTTAATGGATGACTCCATTCATTTACATCTTTTTCAAATAACTCTCACGAGTTCTGCTGTGAAGTGGTATATAGAATTACCACAAGGTTTGTTCACTAACTTCAACACCCTAGCTATGGCCTTCCCCACCCACTACCAGCTATCGATCCGTTATGAAATGGGTACCGAGATTTTGACTTCTTTCAAACAAACCAAAGCCACTCATATATCCGATCACATCCATGAGTGGTGACGAAGACGACATCTCATCAAACTCAAACTTCCTAATCAGTTGCTGGCAGAGTGGTTCACAAAATCATTTGTGAATGACATCGCCATGGGAAAAGTTGTCACAAAAGAGCAAGACATAAGTCATTCTCAATATATTGACCTCATTTACTCACAAACGGGTACTCTTTACAACTTACTCCCTGATGCACCTCGTCCTTCCACTTTCGCCACTTCAGCTACTCCAACTACCTCTCATGCAGCCGATGGTGTGATTGGCACTTTCCATGCCCAACCACATTCTGCCTCAAGCACCAACCCTAAACCTGTTTCTTCTAATGTTCAAAATGCTCCGTCCCCTACCCCTCCTACCGACAAGACTTATGAGGTAAATGGAGTTCAATCTACCCCAGTCGGTAAAAACAAATCTAGAAAAGGAAAGGGTAAGAATAAGGAGGACAAAAATACTTTACAAGCAGAGAAAACCAAAACTCTTCTTGTTGACGATAGGGATAAGCGCAAACCTCGATACCCTTGTCTTATCTGTGGTGATGATCACTACACGAAGGATTGTCCACGACGCACCGAGGTCACTAAGTTCCTTCAAGGAGCCCCAAAACCACCTGCTCCATCTGTTCTGTCCCAACCCTTCCCCTCTCAACAACAGGCCCAATTGGTCATTCAGGACCAACCTTCCCCTTCTACTACGTCATATGTATTGATGTGTACTGGAGATTCAAGGAAGAATGACATTACACTCACCATTTGAGCCAAATATTATTCTCCCTCTAAAGAGAAGGTTGATGATCTACCTCCTTCATTGGTAGAACCCTCTCCCGCGACTCCACCTACCAATGGTCCTCTTCATCTCGAATGACCAAGCCTTGACACAGTTCTTCAACCCCCTCCAAAGGGCATCGTTCGGAAATCAGCTTTCAATCCTCATGCTTTTGCTACCCAAAACTACAGCATTGTTGAAGATCTGGCCTAAGCACCTTATGTGATGTCAGCCCTCGAAGTCCTTCAAAGTTGTCCTACACAACGGAAGGCACTATTGAAAGATATCGGTGGAATCGACCCAACAGACACAAATTTAATAAAGTTTTACTTACAAGATCACATTCCATGGTTACCCACTCAACTCACGTTTCAAATCCAAGTGATTGGCTCTGATAAAAACATTTGTAGAACCGTCATTGACAAGGGTGCCTCAATGTGTGTCATGTTTGCTACCTGATGGAAAGCCATCGGCTCTCCCCCTTTGAATGAATCCCAGAACACTCTCAAAGCCTTCAATGGATCTGGTTTTAAGCCTTACGGTGTCCTTCCTTTGTTTCCAATCACACTAGAAGGAAAAATAGTCCAAGTCGAGGTGGAAGTCTTTAACGCTCCTCTCGATTACAATCTTCTGCTTGGCCGTAGCTGGATCGATTCCATGCGCGTAGTCGTGTCGACTCTTTTTCATGTTGTATGTTTCCCGCATCAAGGGAAGGTAGTCACCATCGACCAATTAGCCTTCTTTAACTTAGATACGTGTACTGGCAACATACCGTTCATCGCTAAAACCCCACTGGGTTACGAGAATGTCGGTGTAGGTATTCTCAAAGACTCTTCGTTAATGGGTACTTTCCCCATTCCACTGCCCAATGTTCCACGCTCATCCGTTGCTTCAATCAACATGATCTCCACCTCGATTCACGAAACCCCTGCATTTCACGACCCATGGATGGTACCTAACCCTAGCGATCATCTTCGTTATGTAAACGAAATGCCGTTAAGTCCGATCGAATCTGCCTATTAGGCCATTCAATCGACAACCCCTTCTACCCCCTCTCTTGTCGAGTTATCTCTAGATCCTTTCCTTGTCATTTTTCCCATAGACGAGATGATCATGTCTGTCATGGAAGACACCCCTTGGGATGATGGACATCACCGTTCAATCCTCTTCCTGGAGAAACATACCATCGAGAACTACCAACGGATCTCGACATCGTCAACTGTTGTCGTCATTTCAACCATTCCCGAGTCCACACATGATGTGTTTTTCAAAGGGAACTTAAGAAATATCTCACCCACTATTCCCCTCAACATATCCATCAAACCTGGAATTGTCGAAAATGTGCATATCGGAGCTTCATGTTCCCCTGACGAAATCTTCACCTACACGTCACTTTTCAAAGAGTTTCGTGACGTCTTCACCTGGAGCTACGAAGAAATGTTGGGTATCGACCCCGACATTGTGATACATGAGATCAAGACATACCCAGACACTAAACCCATCTGGAAACGCCTTCATCCAGTTCACCCATGTAAAGCGGCTGCTATCAAGCTTGAAGTCGAGAAACTTCTAAAAGCCAACTTTATTTACATGGTGGTCCTCACTGACTGGGTTTGCAATCTTGTCCCGATCGACAAGAAACAAGGCACAATCCATGTATGCGTTGATTATAGGGATATCAACAAATCTTGTCCTAAGGACAACTTTCCTACCCCCTTCATCGATCAGATTGTCGACGATTGTGTCAGAAGAGAAATCTTCTCTCTGATGGATGGTTTCTCCGGATATAATCAAATCAATATTGTTCCCAGGGATCAACATAAAACAACTTTTGTTTTTCCTTGGGGCACTTTCACCTATCGAAAACTCCCTTTTGGTCTCAAGAACACCGACGCAACTTTTCAACGCGCTATGTCTTATGCTTTCCATGATATAAAGCACATCGTGCAACCATATATTGACGACTTACCCACTCATTCCATGCGTCGAGTCGATCATCCAATCCACCTCCGAGCCATTTTCGTCCGCTGTCGGTTTTACCATATACGCTTGAATCCTCACAAGTGTGTTTTCTGTGTGGAATCCGACCGACTTCTAGGATTTATTGTTTCGCGTCAAGGGTTCAGGGTAGATCCTTTAAAGGTTGAGGTGATCCTTAATGTCCCTCCTCCTTCTACACTTCGCCAGTTAGAAAGTTTGCAAGGGAAAGCAAACTTTCTTCATCGTTTCATCCCGAACTACGACGAGATAACTTGTGGATTTACACGACTCCTCAAAAGGGGGTCTGAGTTCATATGGGATACCATCGCAAACAAATCCTTTGAAGATTTGAAGTTGTCCCTGACACGTGCTCCGCTTCTCTTCCCCCCTGATTACAGTCGCCATTATTTCCTCTACCTCGTAGCCTCAGATTACACCATCGCTATGGTTCTCGTCCAAGAGGATGATTCTCATGATGAACATGTTATCTATTACTTGAGTCGAAGTCTAACGCCTACCCAAACCAAGTATTTACATGTCGAAAAAATGGCCTTGGAAGTCATCCAAGCAGTTCAATGCTTCCAACACTATATCCTCTCTCATAAGACTACAATGATATCTAACTGCAACCCTATGCAACACATTCTCACATGTCAATTGCTAGGGGGAAAATACTCCAAATGGATTGTGATACTCCAGGAGTTTGACTTGGAATTTGAACGAGCCAAGTCCAAGAAGTCCTTAGTGTTTGCCGAGTTGATATGTGACTTTCCCTACTCTGAAACAGAAAATGTAGCAACCGATTCATTACCTGATGAATCCCTTTTCCTCATTAGTTCTGACGATCTTTGGTATGGAGATATCATCATATATCTTCAAACCCAGACTTTCTGGCCCAATTTGTCCAGTACTGAATGGCGTCAAATACGCTACCAAGCCTGTGAATATATTATCCTTGGGGATACTCTTTATCGTCGTGGGATTGACTCCATTTTTTGATGCTGCCTCACGTTCGACGAAGTCAAGAAAGCCTTAAATGACTGCCATTATAGAGCCTATGGTGGTCATATGTCTGGGCATGCTACTGCCCAGAAGATCTTACAAGTAGGGTATTTTTGGCCTTATTTATTTAACGACTGCATCATCTCCGTCCAAAAATGCCACGCTTGCTAGACCTATAATCATAAGATACAGTCACATCCTGCTCCTCTTCACCCTGTGGTCTTCGTTGGTCCCTTTGCGAAATGGGGCATAGATTTCATGACATGTCACTTCCACTCTGTCGTGGGGCATGGATACATTATTGTAGCTGTAGATTATTTTACGAAATAGACTGAGGCGATGCCGACATTTGACAATACTGGAAAGACCGCAGCATTATTCATTTTTAATCACATCATAGCTCGTTTTGGTGTTCCTCAGGCTATCATCACTATCACGATAGCCACTTTAGAAACTTCATGATGTCCGAACTCACTGAAAAGTTGGGTCTTCGCCATGACAACTCAATGCCCTATTACCCACAAGCCAACGACCAAGTCTAAGCAATTAACAAAGTTCTCATAACCATTCAACGAATGATAGGGATTCACAAAACAAGTTGGCACACAATGTTGTTCTCAGCATTATGGGATTATAGGACATCTGTTAAGTCTGCTACTGGGTTTACACCTTTCCGTTTAGTCTATGGTTTGGAAGCCATTCTCCCGATCGAATGTGATATACCCTCTTTAAAACTAGTTGTTGAACTCCTACCAAACACTTTTGCTAAGGAAGAACGTCTATTGTATCTTATGCGATTAGACGAAACTCGACGCGATACTACCCTAGTCATAGAAGCCCAGAAGAAATGTGTCAAGGCCCAATACGACAAACATGTCAAGCCTCGTGTTTTCTCCGAAGGAGATCTGGTTCTCCTCTACGAACAAGATCAAGATATGCTAGGAGCTGGAAAATTCGAAGCCATGTGGCAAGGTCCTTATATCGTTAGATGAGTTTTGGAAAAAGGAGCTTACGAGTTAGTAGATTACGATGGTATCCCTTTGAGTGAACCCAGAAATGGGTTGTACTTGAAGAAGTACTATGCATAATATCACCTGTGCATGAGTACTTGTATTTTTATTATATCATACTTCTTGTGTGTTACGATAGTTTTCTTTTGTCGTTATCTGGTCTCTACCCTTATGTGATGTTGTGTTTGATTTCCACATGTCGAAGTCTTTGCTACCCTACTTTGGCTTCACTGATGGCGCTAGCCGTAGTACTTAGAACCTTGCTTCCATTGCATGGGCAATTTACGCCCCTACAAACGAACTTGTCTCTTTACGAGCTGTGTGCCTCGACCTTGCGACCAACAATATTGGAGAGTATAGTGCCGTTATCGAATTGTTGATTGATGCTATCACGCTCGGTATCCGTCACTTGGTTGTGCGACTCGATTCGCAACTCGTAGTACTACAGTTAAGTAATGCCTATGCTATTCGAATTCCTACTTTGTTACAGGTGTATTTGCGAATTCACCTCTTGGAATGCTATTTTGATTATATTGAATATCAACATATTCCTAGATGTCTAAATACATTAACTTATGCATTAGATAACTATGTATTAGACAGACATTTGGGTCATTTATAAATCAATCACATCAACTTTCACACAACACAATATAAACCGGTAGAAGCCGTATGTATATATAACGATCAAAAAGTTTTTTACAAAAAAAAAGTTATGTCCAAGGACCAAAATTTCAAAATCTGAAGCTCATAGCTTCTACAAAGTGAAATCATGGATGATGTTCACAGTAACACTCAACTTCCCAGGCAACCCTATGAAGCAGATGGCCAATGGAATCTAACACTCCCACCGTATGGCGCTGATAACGTCGTGGAACCTCTCCAAGAGGCATGTATGGAATGTCTGTTGTCAAACCCTCTAAATTTTGTACCACTGCTTCTTAATCTTCAGCGTCCCATTGTGGCACTGGAGCCACCTCTCCTCATCGCTAAATAGAAGAAGTACCAAGTGGTCGATAAGGCCCCACGTCTATGTCGTTAAAAAAGAAGTTTTGTAATTAGACCTTGTACGAACATAAAAACATTTGCATATGATAAAATTCACAAAAACATTTAAAAAGTAAAAAATGTGTACTTCTTACCAAGATCCCCCCACTGAGTGCCCTCAAGCAAGGCCAAGTCTAGATCTCCTCGGAATTCCAACCCAACATAGGAATAATCATCGACCATCAGCATCTGTGGTCGCAACCAGTCGAAGAAGGCATCATTGTATTTGATGATTGGTCCAACTACGTGTTGGGCCATGAGTTAACACCACCTTAGCATTCTTGGATCCTATGGATCTAGTAAACCCCACTCAGCCTGCAACCTCAACAAGGGAACCCTCTCAAGAAAGAAGGACACCAACAATGACCCATACCCGAATTGCTTCAGGTTGCCTCTCCTGCATTTAGTCAACTGCCTCTTCACGCTACGAAGCACTGCGTCTGCCCAGTTAAAGACCTGAGGCTCAATACACTCTATGGCATACTGAAAGTAGCTCTGGAGAGCCATGTGTGGAGTAGCGCTCCCAGACATATGAGAAATGGTGAACAAAATAGTGCAAAGGGTCAAATATCACACCCCCCAAATGGCTACCTTTCCTTTGCTCCTTTCCACCTCTGGAACATAGTGAAAATGACAGTATTCACGCATAGGAATCCCACCACCTCTGCTACCAGTCAAGATCGCGTGGTACCCATGCCATGACAGTCCTGTCAAGAATTAAATGTTCTCGATATCCAAGGACGATGTGTGGATCCCTACGTGGAATACTTGTTGGTCTGGGTCCCACATATGCACAAGATACTCCAATAGCCTGACTTGGTCCCTCATACCCGGGATGCGAAAGAATTTCAGGAGACCACAGTCTCACAAAGAGGCAATGGTGCCCAATTTATTCCCGGAAATAGAATCATCTTCTTCATTTTGTCTTTCACACCATTCCAGAACCATGGTGATAGCCAAATTCCTGCATAAGACACATAAGAAGAAGGTCAGCAACTCTCTTCAACACTTGGTGACTTTTTCATTGAGCAAAATTCAAAGAATTTTTTCACTTTGCGGTTCTCGCAGGTGCCCTTTAGGCACAGTGTGAGGTTCTTGCAGGTGCCTTTGGGGCCACCTGTGAGAATGATGCATTCTCGCAGGTCCCGTGTGGCTGGCCTGAGAGAATGGCTGAGCGCAATTTTAACCCCTAAAACAAACTCAAAAACATGAATTTTACCAATGAAAATGAAAAATTGAACCATGAAAAGATAGAGGACAAGGAGCTTACCTCACTACCAGAGACATTTCTTCGAATGGATGCTCATACCTCCCACAATCGAGCATTGAAATTCAAGGGAAAAAAAGGGGTTTTGGGCCAAAATATTGGCAAAGTTGCAATGACTATGGTAAAAAGAACTTTTACCCACTTATATTTACTTTTACCATTTGTTATTGGTTTTTATAATTGTTTTATTTACTAAACCTAATGCCTAATACCCTTATGAGTGCGACTTTTTTAGACGTAACGACCTCGACGTTCATATACAAGGATACAGATATTTTTTCTCTTTTTCATCACATGTTTTGATTGTTTTTTATGGTTTTTGCACAAAACCTCGAGCTCGGTCTTTGTCCCTTCTCACGCTCGAAAATATATGATTATGCAATCGAGCACACTTTTAGCACTTTTTCGGGCTCGACAAGGTTACACGAAAAAGGAACCCCCTGGAGTCCACTTTAAGCTCTTTTCAGACTCTCTAAACATGAAAAGATCATCGAGCGACCTTGCTATTTTCACGCTTGTTAATTTATCTCTTTTTCGGTCTCATTATACTATTTTATGAAAAAGGAACTGAGAGAGTCCTCTTTTAAGTGTTTTTCCAGACTCTATAATCATGAAAAACCTTCTAGTTTTCTATCTTTGGACTCGTTAAACAAACATCAACAGACCCGTAATGGGACCAAACCACTCCTTCCCAGGGTTCATTAAACATACTCCGAAGGACTCATCCAAAGGATGATCTTACATCAACAAGCATATGTTATCCTCCTCAAGCTTGCGTAAAAATAAAGAGGTACTCGCCAGAAGTGGTGGGGGGAAATTTGGGAAAGGGACGTGTTTTCGTATTCATATTAATTGGGAGTAAGTGTCTCTCTTGAACATGACACCCCCTTATTCGTTATCTGAAGCCGGTTTGGGAAATCCATTTGTCTCTCATTCGATTTACTACAAGGTCATATCATGAGTCGTCTCTAAGTCAATGCTACCAAATCATTGGTCGGGTCATTGATATGTTCAAGAGAAGTCCATCTGAAACCTCTATAGAGTCGGCCATCTACAGTTGTCCATTCTCTCTGTGTCATCCTTCCCTGTGTCCAGTTCAACTTACATCATACTATGTTCTGCATTCCAAATATGTTACTCATTTCGTGTCACTGATGGGGGATACATCAAGGCCGTCTCGTGACGAGTTTTGTTCCATCGACTCCAACTCATTATCTGGAAACAAGACTTAGAAATTATTTGGTACCTTGGAACTTGCATGCCTTAATGGCAGGTTTCCTCGCTTTCAACACTGAGTTTTCATCATTGACCCCTGATCAAGAGATTCCATCGGATGTTTGACCTCAACTCATTTATTCACATTTGGTGGATTGTAATAGTGTACCTTGGGAGTCATTGACATTAATGGTGATTTCCCTCGCACTTGTTAAAGATTTCATCAATGACCGTTAATCAAGTGGTTTCTACCATGTTCGACTTTGACACATGTAATCACATGGTTAGATTCATACTTTTGGGTGACGGGATTGAAGACCCTGGATCTCATATCTTTGATCCAGGTTGAGATGGGATATGTATAACTTGTCGACACATAGATCCACTTTGTATGTCTCGTGGTTATGTCGTCTCAATTTGAATTTTCTTGCATGGATCCACAGTGTATTCCTGGTGGCTATGCGATATTTTGATGGCATGGATCCACAGTGTATGATTGGTGGACATGACCTATGTTTATGATGTCATCTGTCCAAGATCTGAGTATGGGAATGCCTACCTTAGAACTAGTATGATATTCTGCAGATGCTTGGTTGTTTGTAGGTTTCCGATTAGGTGTGCTCCTGGTTTCCAACACACACACATAGTTTACAAAGTATTTCGGCTGTCACTCATTCTGGCCTCATACTTTGGGGGGCATTTTGTTACCCATAATTTTGGCCATCTTGATGGTGTATTGATGATGGTGTACTCAGGATCCCAACATGAACTTTCTCCTGAGAAAAGTGGCATTCATCTCCTTCTAGAAAACATACTTTTAAAGAGAGTTCACACACTGCTTATAGCCTAGGGTGTGAGAATGACCCATTCTCGCAGGCCACCTTTATCTAGGGTGCGAACTTCTCACACTGTGCTCTATAACTAGGGTGTGAACTTGTTCTTAATCTTGGAAAAAGGAAGAAGTCTCGAGGGTTCTAGAAGGGAATCTTCTAGAAAATGGGTTGGTATTCGAATGGTTATCATTTTACTGGTTTCCTTGATTTGGTGGGATCATTCTCATCCATGTAACCATCTCATCCTCTCCTATATATTGATAGGATTCTCATGGAAAAGGTTGAGCAAGATTAATTGGAGAATTGGTGAAGGAATTGTGTGAAGAACCTAGCTTGAACAGAAGCTTGGAGACTCTAAGAAGTCTATCAAGAGGAATTGGATCTTCTTCATGCAAATATCGAGCAAGTGTGTGTGTTGGAACCAAGGGTCACCGAAAGGAAGCTTGCGACATCAAGGTGATCAAGTTGTATCTTCTACTTTTGATTAATATGATACAGTGGCATGTCCTTTTCCCATAAAGTCATTCTTACTTTATTGTGTAATTCCTTGATCATACACATAAGTTGACGATTGAATATATTGTGCTATCTTCACTTTGGTTGGTTTGTTTTGTCTTGGTCTTGACCTCACGAGAGCATCGGAGCGAAGAGGGAGCAACAAAGACCCTAGGAAGTGATACAAAGGTATGTCACTTGTTCCTCCTTACTAGCTATTTCAATGGTCATAACTTAGGGAAAGAGTCATGTACTATCCTATTTTGTTCTAGATCCAGGTGGATCTAGGGAGATCAGTTAGTGTTCGCACCTACCAATTAGTCCGATAACAACTGTATGATTAAATTTTATGATCACTTCTCCTCTTTCCCTGAACCAGACTGGCTTCAATATTGGTAGAAAAAGTTTGGTTTAAATCCCAACGCTATTCATCTAGATGTCATTGACACTGCCAGGATGTTTTTATTCCCTCACAGAAATTTTCCAAACACTGTGTATAATTTAGAACAAATTTCTGATAATGAGTATACAATGATTTTTATCAGAGAAAAGCATCCATGGGTCATCAGGACGCGGTATGTCCTACAACAAGATGAATAATAATGATGAATATCCTGAAATGTGCAGTGAAATATACACCCAACATTGGGACCCAAACTGCTTTCGACATTTTCATGACCAGCCAGTAGAATAATGATTCATAATTACTTTCAAGTCTTACTGGCCGACAATGGTGTCAGTCGGCTTTCGTGGGTTGACGTAACAAACCTCCAAAGTCTATTTCACGTCTTATTGGCCGAAAGTGGTGGCAATTGGTTTCCGTGGGTTGACGTAACAAACTTCCACTATGTAACAAATCATAAAAGGTATCTTGGAAACTTTGAGCACTTCTCCAACTTTTGGCGTGGTTTGACCCACATTTCTAAGATTCCTCTGTATGTGTCTTGTAGAGTTGGACATATGACAGGGAATCTTGCATGAATACCCCGTCAGATCTAAAAGTATGATTTACTTTTCTTAGTGGAGAATAAAGTTATGATTTGGTCTGAAGAATCTTGCACGATTTCTACCGCCAAATCTCTAAAAGTAGATTGAGTGGAAGACATGTAGGGTCCAAATTATTGTCGAGTCTCATCGATGAAATGATTCTCTTCTCCACAAATTTGTACATAACGAGATGATGATTTCATTCTCAAGGAGGAGTTTTTCGGAGTCAGACAGTTTGTAAGTTGTCCGAGTCTTTCTAAAGCTCCATTCTGTCTGAGCTTTTGAGTCATTTTGTGTGTATGCAAGTTTGCATAAGTCTGTAAATGTGAGAGTGAGTAAGATCATTCTTCTCTGAGCATCCTTCTCATATTGTATACCCTAGCTTTAGATCTTCGACTCTCTTTGTTTAATATAAAGACTTCCACAACCGTTTATGAAATCTGAATGTTGTCTCCTATTATGCATCTGCTAAATACTCTTGTTTCTATTTGCCTACTATTGCAATCTGTGTGCCTTGAAAGATTATGGTAGCCGAGTTTCTCTCAAGTGAAAGATAAAGCTCTGTAGAAAAGATGTGCCGAGGTTCTATTAGGTCCTGGAGCACTTGTGTAAGTCTCACTAGGCAGGTGGTCGCTAAGGGTAGTTTATGTTGTTGGGTTGTTCGAAGGTTCGCTAGGAGTTTTCTTTAGGAGAATATAAGGTTCAACTTGGGGTTCGCCAGGATAACTGGATTGGTACTACATAGAGTACCAAGACATAGAAGGTCAAGTAGCATAAGAAGGACAAACGCACGAGACTGATTCATCTTCAAGGTTCATTCTCCATTGGAGGAAGCCTTTGAGTTTACAAATGGTATCAGAGATTCATGGCTCTGATACCATTTGTAAACTCAGAGGCTTCCTCCGACGGAGAATGAAGCTTGAAGATGAATCAGTCTCGTGTGTCTATCTTTCTTCTGCTACTTGACCTTCTACATCTTTCTACTCTCTGCAGTACCAATCCAATTATCTTGGGGAACCCCAAGTTGAACCTTATATGCTCCTAAAGAAAACTCCTAGCGAACCTTCGAACAACCCAACACCATAAACTGCCCTTAGCGACCACTTGCCTAGAGGGACTTACACAAGTGCTCCAGGACCTAAGAGAACCTCGACACAACTTTCCTCCGGATCTTTATCTTTCACTTGAGAGAACTTCAGCTACCATAATCTTTCAAGCCACACAGATTGCAGTAGTAGGAAAATAGAAACGAGAGTATTTAATACATGCACAATAGGATATAACATTCAAATTTCATTCCCAAGAATATCTAATATGGTAAAAAACATAAAAAATAAAATCCTCAAGATTGAAGAATTAAAAGGACAACAATATGGGATAAGGATAAAAGAGAAGTTCAACCAAAGTCAAATTAAACAAAAAATTATTTTGTTGAAACAAGAATTCATAGATCAAGTATGCTCTGAAAATCCCACAGCTTTTTGGGAGCAAAAGAAATATGAATTTTCTCTCCCATACAAGGAAGACTATCAAGGAAAACATTGTCGAAGTAGAGCTATCCCTATGAATGTTGAATATCAGAGATTATGTGCAGAGGAAGTTAAGGGACTTCTTAATAAAGGCCTCATCAGAGCATCTATTAGTCCTTGGAATTGCTATAGTTTCTATGTGAATAAACATTTTGAACAAGTAAGAGGCAGTCCCAGGCTAGTAGTAAATTATAAGCCTTTAAATAAAGTCTTGGCCAATGACACATACCCTATCCCAAATAAGACTAGTTTGGTTACAAGGATTGCCGGTGCAAAAATATTTTCAAAATTTGATCTAAAATCAGGATTTTTGCAAGTGGCTATCAAAGAAGAAGATAAATTTAAAACAACTTTCAATGTCCTAGCTAGACATTATGAATGGAATGTTATGCCATTTTCCCTAAAGAATGCACCATCCAAATTTCAAAGCGTCATGGATGATACACTAAAACCCTACTTTGATTGGCTTATTGTATATATTGATGACATTCTTGTGTTTTCATCCTCTGTGGATCAACATTTTAAACACCTTAAGAAATTTCTGCAAATAATCAAGCAAGCATGCCTAGTATTTTCAAAAAAGAAGCTTGAATTATTCAAAACAGAGATCAAGTATCTAGGCCATACCATAAAAAATGGAGAGCTTACATTGGAGACACATGCTGTAGAATTTGCTGACAAATTTCCGGATAAAATAACTGAAAAGGTTCAGTTGCAAAGATTCTTGGGTAGTTTAAATTATATTAGCCATTTCTACAAAGGTTGTTCCCAAGACAAAAAAATATTAAATTATAGGTTAAAGAAAGACCCTACTCCTTGGACCGAAGCCCATTCTCAAGAAGTCAGAAACATAAAAGCCAAAGCTAAAAGTCTTCCCATACTACATATTTCTGATGATGACCTCCCCAAAATAGTTGAAACAGATGCCAACAATATTGGATGGGGAGCAGTCCTCAAACAAATCAGACATTCGGGCGATAGAAAAAAATAAGAAATTATCCAATTTGCTTCAGGTCTTTGGCAAGCAGCTGAAAGAAAATTTTTAGCCCTGGATAAAGAAATAAAGGCGACATTAAATTCCATTCATAAATTTGAAATATTTCTTATTTATAAGAAATTTCTTCTAATAACTGATGTTGCTACCATGAATAAAGTTTTAAATAAAGATATAAAATCTCCTGGTGATGCTAAATTTGCTAGATGGCAAGATCTGTTCAACAATTTCAATTTTTTTGTTGAACATATTAAAGGTACTATCAACTCCATCCCAGATTTCCTAAGTAGAGAACACTTACAAGCCTCTTGTATGATAATCTCTGTTCAACTTAGAAATGGAACAGAAACACTGATAAATATTCCTGATTCTCTAAATTGGGAAGCTTATGAATCTGAATGGAAACCACATTGGGAACTAAGAAGCACCAAAATATTGACTCAAACAACTCAGCTTGAATATTCCAATCTAGTACCAGAAATCAGAAACAGAAGAATTTCAAATGTGTTAGCTCCCATCATCACCAGAGCTTCACAAAATGTAGTTGAAGCACAAGAAGCTTTAACTAACATTTTTCATGATATTGATCTCATTTGGGACATTAGAGACAATCTGGGGAATACTCGGCAATACTTCTGCCTAAACAGACCACGATTATTATATCACTAGCCTGAAAGAAATCCAGAAATTCATTTCCCAAATAGTGATTATAATTATTCATCCTATAAACAACTGTGGTGGAATTTTATTCAGCAAGAAGATTTTTTAACTCTAACCAAATTTGGAAACATCAACATAGCTACAGTAGGAAGGCCACCCCTTTGGCTTGTAGATTGGTGGAAAGATTTTGGCCTCAACAAATGAGCAATTGATCCAAGAATCTTAAGTTGTATATCTCCTTTACAATCAATCCAAAATCTATTTGAATACGAACCAAATGAAGGTGAGATGTTATGCCATTTCATACTAAATCATTTTCAATGGGTCATCAAAGTAAAAACCATTATCCAAATTATGAATGGCCAACCTTTCATTGCATGAAAAGTATATACAAAAATGTGGGACACGCTAAATTATGAACAAAGGTTTTTAACTCATATTGAAAATGATTAAAATACTTTCATGTCTTACTGGCCGACAGTGGTGTCAGTCGGTTTCCGTGGGTTGACGTTACCAATCTCCACAGTGAATTTCAAGTCTAATTGGCCGACAGTGGATCCAATCGTGTTTAGTGGGTTGACATGACCAATATCCACTTTGTAATAATGAATAATGAGCATCTTGGAAACTTGGAACACTTCTCCAACTTTTGGCGTGGTTTAACCCGCATTTCCAAGATTCTCAAATTACGTGTCTTTTGGAATGTGGCAACTCATAGGGGAATCTTGCATGACTACCCCACTAGATCTAAAGTAGGATTTACTTTTCTTAGTGGAGACTAAAGTTATGATTTGGTCGGAAGAATCTTGCACGATTTCTACCGCCAAATCTATAAAAGCAGATTTAGTGGAAAACATGTAGCATCCAAAGTCTTGTCGAGTCTCATCGGTGAAATGATTCTCTTCTCCACAGATTTGTATATAAGGAGATGAGGAGTTCATTCTCAAGGAGGATTTTTTCGGAGTCAATCAGTTTGTAAGTTGTCTGAATCTTTGTAAAGCTCCCTTGTGTTTGAGCTTTTGAGTCATTCTGTGTGTATGCAAGTTTGCATAAGTCTGTAAGTGTGAGAGCCAGTAAGAAAATTCTACTCTGAGCATCCTGCCAATATTTTATACCCTGGCTTTAGAGCTTCGACTCTCTTTTTTTAATATAAATACTTCCGCAAGCGTTTATGAAATCTGAATGTTGTATCCTATTGTGCATCTGTTAAATACTCTTGTTTCTATTTGCCTACTATTGCAATCTGTGTGCCTTGAAAGATTATGGTAGCCGAGGTTCTCTCAAGTGAAAGATAAATCTCTGGAGGAAAGTTGTGCTAAGGTTGTCTTAGGTCCTAGAGCACTTGTGTAAGTCCCGCTAGGCAGGTGGCCGCTAAGGGAAGTTTATGGTGTTGGGTTGTTCAAAGGTTTGCTAGGAGTTTTCTTTAGGAGCATATAAGGTTCAACTTGGGGTTCGCCAGGATAACTGGATTGGTACTACAAAGAGTAGCAAGACGTAGAAGGTCAAGTAGCAGAAGAAAGACAGACACATGAGACTGATTCATCTTCAAGCTTCATTCTCCGTTGAAGGAATCCTCTGAGTTTACCAATGGTATCAGAGCCATGAAGCCATTTTCATGCTGGGTATGATAACTGATCTCTCACCCTGTTAAGTTTTGTTGTTAATAAAGAAAGAATCTAGAGTCGTATCAAGAGTCTTGGGTCTTTGAAAGATAAGGTTTCCACTCTTGCGAATCTCTGAAGCTATATCAGAAGTCTCAGGCCTTTGAAAGACAAGGTTTCCACTTCTACAACTTCCTGACAGAGTAACTAGATTCTGCCTAAGCAGTCGGCTAGGAGCCTATCTGACATTCTCTCTCTCTGGAACAGAGGACTAAGATTAAACGCCCTACTTTTCTGTGCAGTTATAGTTATCTCTCCTATAACATATGGATTCTTTAGTTACTTTCCATGAATTACAAAATGTTGAGGATCAAAGTACATCTGGAAGAGACTCTATTAGCAGTCTAGAATCTATGTTTGCAAATAATAGATCCCACAGTCTAAATTATGACGACATTGAAGAGGTATAAACTCAATCTCAAGTTGCCTAGAAATTAACCGCTATATCCCCCAACAAAGTCTATAAAGACCTAAATATGTTTCATCTCAAGGTTGTTTCTAGGGTAATTGTGAAGGAATCAGTAAGTCGAATACAACAAAATAGTGATGTCAGTCAGACTATTTCCTTGATAAATGTCAAAGAAGTCCAAAAAGAAGACAAAAAACATAGAACAAATTATCTACATTTTGGATGTATCAGAATTGGAATTAATCCCCTGGTTCATAAAGGCATTGATGCCTATGCTCTATGTATAGTCAGGGATATGACACACAACAAATTCACTGATTCATTGATAGGTGGGATTGTAGCCCCTCTTTCTAATGGTCCTATTTATTTTGATTGTTTTCCCAGCTTTTCTATATATACTTTTGATGATAACCTTGGAGATATTCTGAAACTCCAAATCAAAACTACTGGATTTGATATGTGTCAAACTAGAACAAATATATCCATACAAACAAGGGGATGCTTTACACATACCATTACTTTATTTCCTGCAGTCTTACATACCCCTAGCCGAACTTCTCAATCCAGTACTTTGGTGCTAACTGACCCATTAAATAAAAAAATGGAGCATCAGACAATTCGGTGGGAAAATATTTCTTTCCCCATAGACTAGGTTATTGATACACCAAAAGCTCCAATCCCAAGGGTAATCACATCTTCCCAAATAAAAGAACTTGCATCCTCTGCAGTCATTTCCTTTCCACAAAAATCTCTATCTCGGAACAACTCTTCAGTTTCTTCTTTGTCATCCACCTCATCCTTTTGTTTACATCCTTCACTCCACTCTTTAGCAAATTCTATTGGCCATGTTCCTTTTGCAGTACAATGCCTAGATTGTGGGAAATTAGTCACTCTATCCACTCTCTTTGGATTCAAAGAAGAAGATCAATTACAATTTGAACAGAACCATCAATCTCCGCACTAACCTTCCATCGACAAACTCTCCCGCAAAAGAAACATGTCCTCACCCACAGTGTTGTAACTTCCCTTTTCCTCATGAACCACATGTTATTTTTACAAGAACAAACTCTTAGACAGAAACAAACAGAAGATGTCAAGTAACTATACCACCTGACCTTAAAAATCCATCTGTACCTGAAATCGATAAATTTCTCTCTTTGATGGTTGGTTGTAAAAAACAAAAAGTAAATTCAGAATGGATGAAAGCAATGTTAAATTGGGATCTATTTACTCATCCATGTGCAGAAGACTTTGCTTCAAATAGGTTAGATGAAGAAAAACTGAGCTTATCAAAAGAATGGAAAACCCATATGGATGAAAAGGATATGTTTGTTTCCTTTTATGAATGGAGGACTAAAAGAAGACTTTTGAAGCCAAGAAATTTCTCTGAAATGGCCTTGGAACCATATTCAATCAAGCCAATATGTTGTCATGTCCAAACTCTCTCTATCTTAGATCTGGGAAAAGAAATAGGTAAACTTAAAAGGTTTATCAAAGAACAGGAGGAAACGACAGAACAAAAAGAAGAGCAAGTATTTCCAATATTACATCAAAAGTTTAATGTCCTTGTGGATTTAAAAATTCAAGGAATGCCTTTTCATCTGAAAACATTGTTAGAAATAGGATCAGACCTCAATCTTTTGAATAAAGATATTATTCCTATAAATTTCTGGCAAAAGACACAAGCAAGCCCTGTTGGACTTGGAAATGTCCCAACAAAAATCTCTTTTAAAATTCCTGAAGCTACTCTCTTCTTCAAACAGTATTGCCTACATCTAAAATTCCTGCTAGAAGACATTACTATAGCTTGCATCATGGGGACACCATTCTTTTCAGCAGTTGAACCCCATGGATCCACTATGCTAGCCAATAACAGACTTGGTTATTTTATTAGCATTCCCTCTGTGTCTGAAAATAAGAAAGTTACTATAAAACTTCCTTTTGTGTCTGTCCCAAGGATATCTAATATGGTAAAAACCATAAAAAATAAAATCCTCAAGATTGAAGAATTAGAAGGACAACAATCTGGGATAAGGATAGAAGAGCAGTTCAACCAAAGTCAAATTCAACAAAAAATTCTTTTGTTGAAACAAGAATTCATAGATCAAGTATGCTCTGAAAATCCCACATCTTTTTGGAAGAAAAAGAAACATGAATTTTCTCTCCCATACAAGGAAGACTATCAAGGAAAACCCTGTCGAAGCAAAGCTATCCCTATGAATGCTAAATATCAGAGATTATGTGCAGAGGAAGTTGAGGGCCTTCTTAATAAAGGCCTCATCAGAGAATCTATTAGTCCTTGGAATTGCTATAATTTCTATGTGAATAAACATTCTAAACAAGTAAGAGGCATTCCTAGGCTAGTAGTAAATTATAAGCCTTTAAATAAAGTCTTGGCCGATGACACATACCCTATCCCAAATAAGACTAGTTTGGTTACAAGGATTTTCGATGCAAAAATATTTTCAAAATTTGGTCTCAAATCGGGATTTTGGCAAGTGGCTATCAAAGAAGAAGATAAATTTAAAACAACTTTCAATGTCCCAGCTGGAAATTATGAATGGAACGTTATGCCATTTGGCCTAAAGAATGCACCATCCAAATTTCAAAGGGTCATGGATGATACACTAAAACCCTACCTTGATTGGCTTATTGTATATATTGATGACATTCTTGTGTTTTCATCCTCTATGGATCAACATTTTAAACACCTTAAGAAATTTATGCAAATAAGCAAGGAAGCAGGCCTAGTATTTTCAAAAAAGAAGCTTGAATTATTCAAAACAGAGATCAAGTATCTAGGCCATACCATAAAAAATGGAGAGCTTACTTTGCAGACACATGTTGTAGAGTTTGCTGACAAATTTCTGGATAAAATACTTGAAAAGGTTTAGTTGCAAAGATTCTTGGGTAGTTTAAATTATATTAGCCATTTCTACAAAGGCTGTGCCCAAGACAAAAAATTATTAAATTACAGGTTAAAGAAAGACCCTACTCCTTGGACCGAAGCCCATTCTCATGCAGTTAGAAACATAAAATCCAAAGCCAAAAATCTTCCCATACTGCATATTTCTGATGATGACCTCCCCAAAATAGTTGAAACAGATGCCAACAATATTGGATGGGGAGCAATCGTCAAACAAATCAGACATCAGGGTGATAGAAAAAAATAAGAAATTATCCAATTTGCTTCAGGTCTTTGGCAAGCAACTAAAAGAAATTATTCAGCCCTGGATAAAGAAATAAAGGAGGCATTAAATGCCATCCCTAAATTTGAAATATTTCTTATTTATAAGAAATTTCTTCTAAGAATCGATGTTACTGCCATGAATAAAGTTTTACATAAAGATATAAAATCTTCTGGTGATGCTAAATTTGCTAGATGGCAAGCTCTGTTCAACAATTTTGATTTTTCTGTTGAACATATTAAAGGTACTATCAACTCCATCCCAGATTTACTAAGCAGAGAACACTTACAAGCCTCTTGTATGATAATCTCTGTTCAACTTAGAAATGGAGCAGAAACACTGGTAAATATTCCTGATCCTATAAATTGGGAAGCTTATGAATCTGAATGGAGACCACATTGGGAACTAAGAAGCACCAAAATATTGACTCAAACAACTCAGCTTGCATATTCCAATCTAGTACCAGAAATCAGAAACAGAAGAATTTCAAATGTGTTAGCTCGCATCATCACCAGAGCTTCACAAAATGCAGTTGAAGCAAAAGAAGCTTTAACTAACATTTTTCATGATATTGATATCATTTGGGACATTAGAGACAATCTGGGGAATACTCAGCAATACTTTTTCCTAAACAGACCACGATTATTATATCACTGGCCTAAAAGAAATCCAAAAATTCATTTCCCAAATAGTGATTATAATTATTCATCCTATAAACAACTGTGGTGGAATTTTATTCAGTAAGAAGAGTTTTTAACTCTAACCAAATTTGGAAACATCAACATAGCTATAACAGGAAGGCCACCCCTTTGGCTTGCAGATTGGTGGAAAGATTTTGGCCTCAACAAATGATCAATTGATCCAAGAATCTTAAGTTCTATATCTCCTTTACAATCAATCCAAAATCTCTTTGAATACAGACCAAATGAAGGTGAGATGTTATGCCATTTCATACTAAATCATTTTCAATGGGTTGTCAAAGTAAAAACCATTATCCAAATTATGAATGGCCAACCTTTCATTGCACGAAAAGTATATACAAA
>ML778657.1:677894-688710 GCA_009831015.1 Picea engelmannii | reverse complement strand
GGCTGACAGTGGTGTCAGTCGGTTTCCGTGGGTTGACGTTACCAACCTCCACAGTGTATTTCAAGTCTAATTGGTCGACAGTGGAGCCAATCGGGTTTAGTGGTTTGACGTGACCAATATCCACTTTGTAATAATGAATAATGAGCATCTTGGAAACTTGGAGCACTTCTCCAACTTTTGGCGTGGTTTGACCCACATTTCCAAGATTCTCAAATTACGTGTCTTTTGGAACGTGACAACTGATAGGGGAATCTTGCACGACTACCCCGCCAGATCTAAAGTAAGAGTTACTTTTCTTAGTTGAGAATAAAGTTATGATTTGGTCGAAAGAATCTTGCATGATTTCTACCGCCAAATCTCTTAAACCAGATTTAGTGGAAAACATGTAGGGTCCAAAGTCTTGTCGAGTCTCATCGGTGAAATAATTATCTTCTCCACAGATTTGTATATAAGGAAATGAGGAGTTCATTCTCAAAGAGGATTTTTTTGGAGTCAGTCAGTTTGTAAGTTGTCCGAGTCTTTCTAAAGCTCCCTTATGTTTGAGCTTTTGAGTCATTCTGTGTGTATGCAAGTTTGCATAAGTCTGTAAGTGTGAGATCGAGTAAGAGAATTCTTCTCTAAGCATCCTTCTCATATTGTATACCCTGGCTTTAGAGCTTCGGCTCTCTGTGTTTAATATAAAGTCTTCCGCAAGCGTTTATGAAATCTGAATGTTGTCTCCAATTGTGCATCTATTAAGTACTTTCATTTCTATTTGCCTACTATTGCAAACTGTGTGCCTTGACAGATTATGGTAGCCGAGGTTCTCTCAAGTGAAAGATAAATCTCTGGAGGAAAGTTGTGCCGAGGTTATCTTAGGTCCTGGAGCACTTGTGTAAGTCCCGCTAGGCAGGTGACTGCTAAGGGCAGTTTATGGTGTTGGGTTGTTCGAAGGTTTGCTAGGAGTTTTCTTTAGGAGCATATAAGGTTCAACTTGGGGTTCGCTAAGATAACTGGATTGGTACTACAGAGAGTAGCAAGACGTAGAAGGTCAAGTAGTAGAAGAAAGACAGATGCACGAGACCGATTCATCTTCAAGCTTCATTCTTTGTCGGAGGAAGCCTCTGAGTTTACAAATGGTTTCAAATGTAAATAGATCTCTCTCTCTGTTAAGTTTTGTTGTTACTATAGAAAGAATCTAGAGCCGTATCAAGAGTCTCGGGCCTTTTAAAGAAAAGGTTTCCACTCTTGCGACTCTTTGAAGCTGTATCAAAAGTCTCAGGCCTTTGAAAGACAAGGTTTCCACTTCTGTGACTTCCTGACAAAGTAACTAGTTTCTGCCTGAGCAGTCGTCCAGGAGCCTATCTGACATTCTCTCTCTCCAGAGAAGAGGACTAAGATTAAACACCCTGATTTTCTGTGCAGTTATGGTTATCTCTCTTATAACATATGGATTCTTCAGTTTGCCTTCGTTTTGTAAATAATATTGTTGATAGTATTGTTTCAACTTCAGAGTCTCAACACTACTTAATGATTCATTATATGCCAACAATAGAGACTCTAGATCCCAGACTACAAGACATTTACAAAGGCATGAGGCCTCCCGGAACACCTAAGTATGGGTTAGGTTATATTGAGCAATGTGATCATGTTATTACTGATTGTAGGTTTTCAAACCCTATACCTGACATCATGCAAAGTCCCTCAATAGATGAAATTCATAAATTTCATTCAATAATGAAAGGGTGTCCCAAGGGATCCATAGAAGAAGTCTGGATCAAAAATATGTTAAATTGGGATTTGTTTACAAATCCAGAAACTAAGGACTTCAACATAGCCACATCAGACAAAGGAAAAGCCGAATTATCACAAAAATGGAAAATTTATATCTCTGACAAAGAAATATGGATTTCTTTCTATGAATGGAAGAAATTAAGTCAAAAGGATGAAGTCCAAATGATGGAAGGAGGATCTGAAGCACCTCCTAAAAACAAGTGGAAAAGTCTGGAAGGACAGATAGTTGAATCAAGTTCGACTTTTCCTCCATTCAAAGGCATTGTCCTTGGAGACAATAATAGACAAGTCAGAGCAGTACCTCTATTGCTTTCTGATGAAGCCACCCAACTAACGAGTGTTGACAGAAAAAGTCCAATCACTAGCAGAACAACTAAATTGGACAAACACAACCTTGAGAGGCATGGCTACACATACATTTGTAACAAATGACTATGCCAGACGTGGACAAATCAGAGACTTGCAAGTATCTACAAACACTGTAGTCCAGTCTATAAATGAAATATAGTATAAAGTTACAAATGTCAAAGAAAAAATGGACATTGCTCTAACAGAAATATCTTCAAAATCTAGAGAGTCCAAAAGAAATCATGAAGAATTAATGGAAGGATTAGGAGAGGCTTTCTCCAATATGGGAAAATCATTGCTAGAAATTAAACAGAAGGATAACATCCCTGATAAACCCATTCCTAATCCTTATATCCTTCCAAATCATCCAATATCCATCTTGTCTCCTGTATATAAGCCTTCTGAGACCAAAATGGATAAAACAATTCCTCATCATTTTCCCCTTGAAGAGGATACACCAGAATCCTCAAACGAAAATCTTTCCCTTGTATCCATTTAGAAACCTGCTTATGAGAATATCCCTCACCACGTACATAGACCTCCAGCACCAGACCTCTTAGGAAAAGGAAAATTACCTGAAACCCAAACATTTGCAGAAGACTGGTTCCCAGAATGGAACATTGATAGTCTGTCAGTTGGAAAGATCAGACAAATGATTGATAGAATGTATGTTTCATACAAATTCATGTGTATGAAAGGAAAAACAGAAGTTGAAGCATGCAAATCCATAATTCAATGTTTTGTTGGAACACTGAGCAAATGGTGGGAAGTCATTTCATCTCCAGTAATGATTACTAAGATGGAAGCAAAAATCCTAAGAGATGAACAAGGTGATGTGGTATATCACATTGACGGGACCCCCCACAACAACATGATAGGAGGCCTTACCACAACAATCCTTGAACATTGGTGTGGAACTGAAGCAGAATTAGCAGACAAGCATGAGCTAATCCTTATGAACATGAAATTTAGAAAGATGTCAGAATATGAAGAATTTCATAAGGATTGGACACAAAGAATCTTCGAGGTAAAAGATAGTCAAAACTTTTTATGGAAACAAGTTTACTTGGCTGCCATACCTAGTAAATTTGTAGAGTATCTAAAAATGCAGGAAGTTTTTAATCTTCCATATGAGATGTATACATGGGGAGAAATTTATTCTCTCATTACTAAATCTCTGGTAGGGTTGTGTGTAAATATGAAAGTTCATAACTCTGTCAATAAGTTATCCCACTTACCAGTCAGAAAATCTATATGCGAGAAGTATGGTCTATA
Organism: Picea engelmannii; assembly: GCA_009831015.1. Classification (NCBI taxonomy): domain Eukaryota; kingdom Viridiplantae; phylum Streptophyta; class Pinopsida; order Pinales; family Pinaceae; genus Picea; species Picea engelmannii. Next base: position 685,314 of record ML778657.1, on the reverse strand, counting down.
TATTTTAGACCCTGTAAAAAGAAAAAGAAAAAAGAAAAAAGATTTAAAATAAAAGAAAAGATACAGATACAAACCCAAGACACACTATTATGAGCCTGAAAATATCAAACTGAAAACTCATGCCCATCAGGCCAGGCAACAGGTCTAGTGTTGGATCTGTGGCAAAACTGGACACATTGCACATAATTTTCCGTAAAATAAAGCATCTAGGATGTCAAAAGGAAAACATTCTAAACAAAAAGCTACAGAATCTCAGGCTAACAAACAATTAGCTCTAAGAAAACATTGCAACATATGTGGGTCAAACAATCATGAAACAAACCAATGCCCACACAACCCCTTTCCAAAAAGAGAAGAAGTGCATCTGTTGCAACAAGGTTGTTGTTTAGAATCCACTAGTACCTATGAGTTTGAATATAGCTCACAAGAAGAAGTTTTGATGAATCAAAATTGTAGATGTAAAAATCCTAACTTTTGTTCTTGTGAAGATAGTTTTAATATCCCTGATTCTGAATCTGAGCCAGAAATCAAAGCCAGAGAAAAGATAAAAATCTGCATGTTCAACAATGTGGGCAACCAAGAATCACAAATGCTAGCACAAATCAAAGCCCTACCCGAAGGAGATATGAAGAATTCTCTTCTTGAAACATTTTTAAAATCGATCACAACAGAACAAAGGTCAAGGTATACTGAATCTTCAAAAAGAGAACCTTTTTTTTTAGAAGCTTCCTTTGATAGAAATACAAAAACCTTTATCAAATACAACAAGGAAGCAAAGTTACAACATACATCAGTCACTGATCTAGCTAGAGAAATGATCCTTTTAAGAAAAGAAGTTACTGATTTGAAAGAAAAATTGAGAAAATTGGAAGAAGAGTCTAAAGATAGCTACAAAGTAGACTCTTGGGCAAGACAAGAAACCAGAGATATCAGGATTCAATTAGATTCCAGACCTCCTCCTCTGGAATATGCACCTACTGAAGAAAGGCATAAATCTGCAGCCCAACTCCAAGGGCTAAGCGCAATGAAAATCTTGCCTATTAGATTTCAGAAATATCAAGTAAAGATAAACTTAGAAATAAATTCTGAAATCTTTTGTTTAAATGCATTACTGGATACAGGATCAGATATGAACTTAGTTCATAAAGATTTAATTCCCCACAAATACTGTCTTCCTAGTAGTTATTCTGCTATAGGATTGGGGACTGTTTCCACAAATATGGATTTTGAAATTCCTAGAGGAATCTTATTATTTGATGAGTATGCTTTAGGAATGAAATTTCTATTGTCATATCTACTAGTTGATTGTATTCTAGGAACTCCTTTTTTATCAGAAGTAGAACCACATGGCTCTTCTAAAACCTCTAGCGGAGATCCTGGATACTTTATCACTCTACCAAGTATCAATGGCCATCCACCAAAAAAGAAGACTTTGGATTTTATCTCAGAACCATAGGCCCAAATTGCATATTTTTCAAAAGGCATGGTGATAATTAATACTTGGGATGATTATAGAAATATTCCAGTCACAGAATATCTGGATGATCATACAACATGGGATATATATTGCCAAAATTGGGTACCACAATGGAAGCTAAGATGGTCCGAAGGAGTATAATTTGGGTTACCAGGTTTCTCCACGAATACCGACATTCATGTCATTCCACCACAACATGTGATAGGAAAAATGCACCAAGCATCCACTATTGCAGCTAGACATAAATTGGTTGTAATAGGAGATTTAACTAGAATCAGATCTACAAACAGAAACTTGTTTTGTCAACAAACACAGAGATGGAACCAAACCCCAGCATGGAAATTTTTCCAAATTAATAGAATGAGAGATATACAGTCATGGCCACAACAATATCCTCATCAGTGATTGTTTCAGATAAATTATTTCCAGTATAAAGAAATGTGGGGTCATATTTGTTTATGGACTGACAGATACCGATATTATTACTGTATGATTAAATTTTCTTATCAGTTCTCCTCTTTCCCTGAACTAGACTGGCTTCAATATTGGTGGAAAAAGTTTGGTTTAAATCTTAGCGCTATTCATCCAGATGTCATTGACACTGCGAAGATGTTTTTATTCCCTCACAGAAATTTTCCAAACGCTGTGTATAATTTAGAACAAATTTCTGAAAATGAGTATAAAATGATTTTTATCAGAGAAAAGAATCCATGGGTCATTAGGACATGGTATGTCCTACAACAAGATGAAGATCATGATGAAGATCCTGAAATGTAGAATGAAATATACACCCAACATTGGGACCCATGCCGCTTTCGACATTTTCATGACCAACCAGTAGAATAATGATTCATAATTACCTTCAAGTCTTACTGGCCGACAGTGGTGTCAGTTGGTTTCCATGGGTTGACGTAACCAACCTCCATAGTGTATTTCAAGTATTATTGGCCGACAGTGGTGCCAATCAGTTTCCGTGGGTTGACGTAACAAACCTCCACTGTGTAACAAATTATAAAAGGTATCTTGGAAACTTGGAGAACTTCTCCAACTTTTGGCGTGGTTTGACTCGCATTTCCAAGATTACTCTATATGTGTCTTATAGAGTGTGACATCTGACAGGGAATATTTCATTACTACCATGCCATATCTAAAAGTATGATTTACTTTTCTTAGTGGAGAATAAAGTTATGATTTGGTCGGAAGAATCTTGCACGATTTCTACCGCCAAATCTCTAAAAGTAGATTGAGTGGAAGACATGTAGGGTCCGAAGTCTTGTCGAGTATCAACAGTGAAATGATTCTCTTCTCCATGGATTTTTATATAAGGAGATGAGGAGTTCATTCTCAAGGAAGAGTTCTTCGGAGTCAGTCAGACTGTAAGTTTTCCGAGTCTTTCTAAATCTCCCTTCATTCTGAGCTTTTGAGTCATTCTGTGTGTATGCAAGTTTGCATAAGTCTGTAAGTGTGAGAGCGAGTAAGAGCATTCTTCTCATATTTTATGCCCTAGCTTTAGAGCTTCGTCTCTCTGTGTTTAATATAAAGACTTCCGCAAGCGTTTATGAAATCTGAATGTTGTCTCCTATTGTGCATCTGTTAAATACACTTGTTTCTATTTGCATACTATTGCAATATGTGTGCCTTGAAAGATTATGGTAGTCAAAGTTCTCTCTAGTGAAAGATAAAGCTATGGAGGAAAGTTGTGTTGAGGTTCTCTTAGGTCCTAGAGCACTTGTGTAAGTCCCGCTAGGCAGGTGGCCGCTAAGGGCAGTTTATGGTGTTGGGTTGTTCGAAGGTTCGCTAGGATTTTTCTTTAGGAACATATAAGGTTCAACTTGAGGTTTGCCAGGATAACTGGATTGGTACTGCAGAGAGTAGTAAGACGTAGAAGGTCATGTAGCAAAATAAAGATAGACGCACGAGACCAATTCATCTTCAAGGTTCATTCTCCATCGGAGGAAGCCTCTGAGTTTACAAATGGTATCAGAGTCATGAATCCATTTTTGCGCTGGGTATGATAACATATCTCTCACTTTATTTAGTTTTGTTGTTAATAAAGAACGAATCTAGAGCCGTATCAAGAGTCTCGAGCCTTTGAAAGACAAGGTTTCCACTCTTGCGACTCTCTGAAGCCATATCACAAGTCTCGGGCCTTTGAAAGACAAGGTTTCCACTTTTGCGACTTCCTGACAGAGTAACTAGCTTCTACCTGAGCAGTCGGCCAGGAGCCTATCTGACATTCTCTCTCTCCGGAGCAGAGGACTAAGATTAAACGCCCTTCTTTTTCGTGCAGTTATAGTTATCTCTCCTATAACATATGGATTCTTCAGTTTCTTTCCGTGAATTACAAAATGCTGAGGATCAAAGTACATCTGGAAGACACTCTATTAGTAGTCTAGAATCTATGTTTGCAAATAATAGATCTCGTAGTCTAAATTATGCCAGCATTGAAGAGGTAGAAACTCAACCTCAAGATGATTGGAAATTACCCACCATATCCCCTATCCAAGTCTATAAAGACCTAAATATGTTTCATCTCAAGGTTGTTTCTAGGTTAATTGTGAAGGAATCAGTAAGCTGAATACAACAAAATAGTGATGTCAGTTAGACTATTTCCCTGATAAATGTCAAAGAAGTCCAAAATGAAGACAAAAAACATGGAACAAATTATCTACATTTTGGATGTATCAGAGTTGGAATTAGTCCCCTGGTTCATAAAGGCATTGATGCCTATGCTCTATGTACAGTTAGGGATATGAAACACAACAAATTCACTGATTCATTGATAGGTGGGAATGTAGCCCCTCTTTCTAATGGTCCTATTTATTTTGATTGTTTTCCCAACTTTTCTGTCTATACTTTTGATGATAACCTTGGAGATATTCTGAAACTCAAAATCAGAACTACAGTATTTGATATGTGTCAAACTAGAACAAATATATCCATACAAACTAGGGGATGCTTTAGACATACTAATACTTTATTTTCTGCAGTGTTTCATACCCCTAGCCAAACTTCTCAATCCAGTACTTTGGTTCTAACTGACCCATTAAATCAAAAAATGGAGCATCGGACAATTTGGTGGGAAAATCTTTCTTTCCCCACAGACTGGGTTATTGATACACCAAAAGCTTCAATCCAAAGGGCAATCACATCTGCCCAAATAAAAGAATCTGCATCCTCAGCAGTCATTTCCTTTCCATAAAAATCTCTATCTTGGAACAACTCTTCAGTTTCTTCTTCATCATCCACCTCATCCTTCTATTTACATCCTTCACTCCACTCTTTAGCAAATTCTATTGGCCATGCTCCTTTTGCAGTACAATGCCTAGATTGTGGGAAATTAGTCACTCTATCCACTCTATCTGCATTCAAAGAAGAAGACCAATTACAATTTGAACATAGCCATCATAATCCCTGCACTAACCTTCCACCGACAAACTCTACCGCAAAAGAAACTTGTCCTCACCCATAGTGTTTTGACTTCCCTTTTCCTCATGAACGACATGTTCTTGTTAAAAGAACAAACTCTTATACAGAAACTAACAAAAGATTTCAAGTAACTATACCACCTGACCTTAAAAATCCATCTGTACCTGAAATCGATAAATTTCTCTCTTTGATGATTGGTTGTAAAAAATAGAAAGTAAATTTAGAATGGATGAAAGCAATGTTAAATTGGGATCTATTTACTCATCCATGTGCAGAAGACTTTGATTCAAATAGATCAGATGAAGAAAAATTGATCTTATCAAAAGAATGGAAAACCCATATGGATGAAAAGGATATGTTTATTTCCTTTTATGGATGGAGGACTAAAATAAGACATTTGAAGCCAAGAAATTTCTCTGAAATGGCCTTGGAACCATATTCAATCAAGGCAATATTTTGTCCTGTCCAAACTCTCTCTATCTTAGATCTGGGAAAAGAAATAGGGAAACTTAAAAGGTTTATCAAAGAACAGGAGGAAAAGATAGAACAAAAAGATGAGCAAGTATTTCCAATATTACATCAAAAGTTTCATGTCCTTGTGGATTTAAAAATTCAAGGAATGCCTTTTCATCTGAAAACATTGTTTGACACAGGATCAGACCTCAATATTTTGAATAAAGATATTATTCCTGTAAATTTTTGGCAAAAGACACAAGCAAGAGCTATTGGACTTGGAAATATCCCAACATAAATCTCTTTTAAAATTCCTGAAGCTACTCTCTGCTTCAAACAGTATTGCCTAGATCTAAAATTCCTGCTAGCAGACATTCCTATATCTTGCATCTTGGGGACACCATTCTTTGCAGCAGTTGAACTTCATGGATCCACTATGCTAGCCAATAATAGACCTGGTTATTTTATTAGCATTCCCTCTGCATCTGAAAATAAGAAAGTTACTATAAAACTTCATTTTGTGTCTGTCCCAAGGATATCTAATATGGTAAAAAGCATAAAAAATAAAATCCTCAAGATTGAAGAATTAAAAGGACAACAATCTGGGATAAGGATAAAAGATCAGTTCAACCAAAGTCAATTCAACAAAAAATTCTTTTGCTGAAACAAGAATTCATAGATGAAGTATGCTCTGAAAATCCCACAACTTTTTGGAAGAAAAAGAAACATGAAGTTTCTCTCCCATACAAGGAAGACTATCAAGGAAAACCCTGTCAAAACAGAGTTATCCCTATGAATGTGTCAAAACAGAGTTATCCCTATGAATGTTGAATATCAGAGATTATGTGCAAAGGAAGTTTTTGGCCTTCTTAATAAAGGCCTCATCAGAGAATCTATTAGTCCTTGGAATTGCTATGGTTTCTATGTGAATAAACATTCTGAACAAGTAAGAGGAATTCCCAGGCTAGTACTAAATTATAATCCTTTAAATAAAGTCTTGGCCGATGACACATACCCTATCCCAAATAAGACTAGATTGGTTACAAGGATTGCCGATGCAAAAAAAAATTCACAATTTGATCTAAAATCAGGATTTTGGCAAGTGGCTATCAAAGAAGAAGATAAATTTAAAACAACTTTCATTGTCCCAGCTGGACATTATGAATGGAATGTTATGCCATTTGGCCTAAATAATGCACCATCCAAATTTCAAAGGGTCATGGATGATACACTAAAACCCTACTTTGATTGGCTTATTGTATACATTGAAGACATTCTTGTGTTTTCATCCTCTCTGGATCAACATTTTAAGCACCTTAAGAAATTTTTTCAAATAATAAAGCAAGCAAGCCTAGTATTTTCAAAAAAGAAGCTTGAATTATTCAAAACAAAGATCAAGTATCTAGGCCATACCATAAAAAATGGAGAGCTTACTTTGTAGACACATGCTGTAGAATTTGTTGACAAATTTCTAGATAAAATAACTGAAAAGGTTTAGTTGCAAAGATTCTTGGGTAGTTTAAATTATATTAGCCATTTCTACAAAGGTTATGCCCAAGACAGAAAATTATTAAATGACAGGTTAAAGAAAGACCCTACTCCTTCGACCGAAGCCCATTCTCAGGCAGTCAGAAACATAAAAGCCAAAGCCAAAAATCTTCCCATACTGCATATTTCTGATGATGACCTCCAAAAAATAGTTGAAACAGATGCCAATAGTATTATATGGGGAGCAATCCTCAAACAAATCAGACATCAGGGCGATAGAAAAAAAGAAGAAATTATCCAATTTGCTTCAGGTCTTTGGCAAGCAACTGAAAGAAATTATTCAGCCCTGGATAAAGAAATAAAGGTGGCATTAAATACCATCCATAAATTGAAAATATTTCTTATTTATAAGAAATTTCTTCTAAGAACCGATTGTTGGACACACCTACCACACTTAGAGGGGGGGTGAATGAGTGTGGGGCTCTTTTTCCCAAAACTTCCCTCTTGCACAAAAACTCATCAATTAGCATTCAACATTTATTCATTACCCATTGTTTTCATTTATAACCAGTT
>ML778657.1:607988-664250 GCA_009831015.1 Picea engelmannii | reverse complement strand
GATAGATCTCGGGCGTTAGATCTGAGTGCAGGGTCTAAACACCGTTGGATCTAGGAGAACCTGCACGTTCTTTAAAGTGAAAGGAGTAGAGGGCTCACAAATCCCGACAGCATGAGGGTCGTCAGCTCTGAATAAAGACAATAAGAGCGCGTTGAAGAGAAGGATAGATCTCAGGCGTCAGATGTGAGCGCAGGGTTCGACCACCGTTGGATCGAGGAAAACCTGCACGATGTTTAAAAGTGCAAGGAGTAGAGGTCTCACAAATCCTGAAAGCAGGAGGGAAATAAATCTCAGGGGGTTATGTGGACCGTTGATCCGACTCCCTGTCGGAGTTTTGGGGATCGAGAGTTGGAGATGACAAGTAATATCATCCACAGAAATCTCGATTTCGCGATATGCAAAATCGCGATGTAATCTGAGCCGTCAAATCAAGATCACATTTGGACCGTCAATCCGACTCACGTCAGCAAACCATGTCAGCTAGGAACACGTGGCACAACCAGGTAATGACAAGTGTCAGACTGATTCAACATGCCAAGCACATATAAGTCAAGAATCAGGGTGACATGTGGAAGTTATTTAACACATGTGACATCAACAGACTTACACCATGTCGGAGTTTCGAGGATCGCATGTTGGAAATGTCAAAGAAACAATGCAACAGGAATCTCGATTTCGCGATATGAAAAATCGCAACTTAAATCGCAGTCGTTGAATAAATATTAAATATGGACCATTGATTCTAGTCCTTGTCAGAGTTTCGGGGATCGAGAGTTGGACATGTCAAAGATTTTTGACATCAGGAATCCCGATATCGCGATATGTGAAATCGCGATGTAATTTGAGCCGTCAGATTAAGGTTGAATCTGGACCCTTTATTCCATTCCTTGTCGGAGTTTCGGGAATCAAGAGTTGGACATGTCAAAGATTATTGACATCAAGAATCCCGATATCGTGATATGTGAAATCGCGATGTAATCTGAGCCGTCAGATTAAGGTTGAATCTGGACCATTGATTCCAGTCCTTGTCGGAGTTTCGGGGATCGAGAGTTGGACATGTCAAAGATTATTGACATCAGGAATCCCGATATCACGATATGTGAAATCGTGATGTAATCTTAACCATCAGATCAAGTGTTGATTGGAGGGCTACTGATGCACGACACAGTGAAACTACCAAAAACCATTGATGGCGTCTGCTAGAGAATTCGAAGAGACCCCTGTGTGATCGCCAGAGGAGATGAAGAGTCTCCAAGCTTCGCCCAAGTGAAGGAAGACTATTCTTAGAAGGGATTGACAGATGGATGAGCGTGGAAGCCTGTAATTGAAATAGAGATGGTGAGCTCGACTGTCATAGAGAAGACGAAGAGTCTCAACTGCGAGAGAGGCTGAGGAATCCCAACATAACATCCAGTGATGCTGAACATGTGGGAAAACGACCAGAGAAGTTGAAGAGTTACGATGATGATCACGCAGAGCACTCAAGAGGTGGAGGAGATTGGCGCGGTATGAGCATGCAGAGGAATGGCGAATATTGCATGCACAAGATGCACAGAAGCTATATATACATGATACAGAGAAGAGAAGGGTTGTTGTCGCTATTGGAGTTTGTTGTGGTTCTTGTTGGTGAAGGTGATTCATGTGTGAAGAAGGAGGAGAGTGCAGCAGCTGAATAACACAGAAGAGGAACTGTGCAGTGAATGGACATGACGCACAAAGAATAAAAAGTGGAAGAACATACAGTGCAAGTGATGTGTGCAGAAAGGCAATGAGGCAGACAGAGCAACGAAATGCAGCAGAACAATGATGAGTCTGGTAATCCATTGTTGAACATCATATCACTGTAATAAGTTTCAATAGCAAAGATTTATATTTTAGGGTGGTTGGGTGGAGCTAGGGAGGACTGGTGTCCTCAAAGGTTAAAGTGGGTGCTTGAACATAGGGAGTTGGTGCTTCCTTCTAGTTGGTGCTAGAGAAACCAGGGAGTTGGTGCTTCCTTCTAGTTGGTGCTAGAGAAACCAGGGAATTGGTGCTCCCTTCTGTTGGTGCTAGAGAAACCAGGGAGTTGGTGCTTCCTTCTAGTGGGTGCTAGAGAAAATAGAGAGTTGGTGCTCTCAGCAGGTTGCAGCTTGCAAAACCGAGGTTGTAGCCTCATTATGAGTTGGTGCTCATATGTATGATACTGTAAAAAATGTAACTATTACTTATCATATAAAGAAAAAGAGGTTTTTACCCTGTATTGGTTTCCTCAGGAAATATCTGTCTCTGTGTTTCTCATATATGTGAATGATGCTGAAAGTGTCATTGTTTATTTCCCTACATTATTGTGATCATCATTCAGTGTCTCTACAAAGAGTTTAAAAGAACCATAATTGTTTAAGCACGGTAACAACTGATTCACCCCCCCTCTCAGTTGTCCAACAAAATCTACCATTGATAAAGATAAGTATCTTATTATGCTTTAATCATGTTTTGCATGACTGTGCTACTTATGTATCATGTTTTCTGCTGTGTATATGAATTAATATGAAAAGTTAATTGCTTGCTGATTATTGCAGTAATTCATATGAATACTCTGTGTTGAATGTGTTTATTGTTTAAATGCATGTGGGTTAAATAACATATGTATGAGTTATGTACAAAGTGGTGTTATAACCTTCTCTTAATAGTTATTAAAACTTGGTAGCTAAAAAGGTGCTCTACAGTTTGGTATCAGATCCAAGGTTTCGACACTAAGCCTAAATGGGCCAGTGGAGCAGTCTTTGGACCGAGAATGCGAAGGGAAATTGGGTCTGGAAGGCCAATTTCGGACCCTGGTTTGCTCCAAAGTGTCAAGGAGTTACTTGATGAGTTTTTAAGCTCAAGAGGTATATCGACGTTATGAAACCGCCGCCAGTGTGGTATAAGTCCACAGGGGGAGAGGAATCTACACCAAAAGTGTAAGAGATTTAGGATCTGTTTGGGAGGGAAGGTGAACCCTCGTGACTGTTAGATCTGGAAAGTGTGCACGGGGTTTAAAGCCCTTTGGAAATTGCACAGGAGTGTGGAAATCGCGATACACGAAATCCCGAATTAGTTAGGAACCGTCTGATTCGTCAGATCTCGGCTGGAAAACCTGATAGCCGTTAGATCTGTCATGAGATATCTGAGGGTTAAAACCCCAGTGAATAAGGGAGAAAGCCTCGAAATAGATCTGAACCGTCTGATGGATGGAGGTTACGTGTCGAGAGATTAACTGCATCGGGAAACCAGGGATCGAGATTTTGGGAGTCCCGTGATCGAGAGTTCGGACTCTCGTTGTAATAAACCCGATGAACAGACAAGATTCTTTCGGAGGATCTCAGGATCTGTATCGACTGTTGGATGTGAGGAAGAGATGTCGGCTTTAATTTGGGGCACGAATGCAGATTAAGGTAAGTAGCGAGAAGATCTGGATGGCCAGATTCCACACGCCCAGATCTAAGGCTGAGGTTTCATTCCGGAGCCCCCTTGTTGTTCTACCTTTAGCAGTGGCGGGGGGGTTCGGAATCGGACGTGCAACTCGCGAACGGTTAAGATTAATTCACTTTAATCAANGTTCCAGACCCCCCTTTCCATTCTTCCTTTAATGGGGGGAGGGGGGGGGGGTCCGGAATAGTGTGGCGTGTAAAATGGGGCCCCCTCCTGTCCTATTGACTACCTTTTCGTATCTCCTCTCTGCCACCTATACTCCACTTAAAGGTGTGCGATGCGATTGATGCCATAGATCTGAGAAAGATCTGACCATTGGATTTTTCTAGGAATGGACGTGGACACATGGAGATGTACCACGTGCTAGTGGGTCGAGAAGAGAAGCGAGAGAGGTGGGACCCGATGACATCGTTAAAAGTGACGTGGACCCTCATGAACGTACCACGTGCCACCTTAGTTGTGGGTGACCACTGTGCTATGTGGGCCCGGAGGATAAAATAAGTTAGAATTTCGGAAGTCGGGGTTTGGAAAGGAAATCAAGTTTGAAAGCCTCGTGAGCCAAAACCCCGAAACCCAAAGTACCGAAATCTCGAAGTGCCAAAAATGAAAGTTTTGAAAACCCGAAAATTACAGAGCCGAACAGGAGCTTAGAAAATTTATTTGAATCAAAATGTCGTTTGTTTTTGTTCGTACCGGCTTATAAATGTTGAGGATTGTTCCTGAAGATTTAATGGTTTGACAAAATTCGAATTTAATTGCACAGTGCGTGTGCAGAGTTCAACAGAGGTCAGGACTCCAGTTAACCAACACCGAGTATGGAGTGGGGAAAGGTACAAATTACCCCCGAAATAGAAGACGAACATGAAGGAAAGGATGTTAACGTGGGAGTCGAAGGATCAAACTCCAATGGGCATGGAAAAGAGAAGGATAAGGAAGGACACATAATGAAAATCATTGAAGGATTACAAAGAGAGGCCAACGCTCGCCAAGATGATAGTCGAAAGCTCATGAAAGTCAGGGATCGGCGGGGTGAATTAAACTTAAAATTTTTTAAGAGCCTGGAAAGAATAGAGAAGAAAATCGAGAAGGGAAGAGACTCAAGTACGACGGAGAGTCACAGAACCCATGGGAGAAGAAGTAGGTCGAGGAGTGGTAGCCAACATCTTAGTCGCTCCCAAAGACATTCCGACAAGGAGACACACAGTAGTTCAAGCCCATCCCCTACCAGAAAACATCAAAAATCTGGAAAGGAGGAATTGAAAGGGGAGATGAACAAGATTAAGCCTCAAACATTCGATGGAGAACATAAGAAGGAGGAAGATGCCGAGACCTAGTTGCTTGGCATGAAGAAATACTTCCAACTGCAAAATTATTCTGCCCATGCAGAAGGAAGAATTGCAATGTACCAACTGAAAGGAAAAGCATCCATGTGGTGGGATCAGTTTGTGCAGGTGCAACACATCAGAGATAAAGAGGTCACTTGGAAGGAATTCAAGAGGTATTTCGAGAAGAAATACCTGACTAAAAGATATTGTGACATAAATATGAAGGAGTTATTCGAACTCAAGTTGGGAATTATGACCATTGATGAGTATGAATGAAGTTTTCTAGAACTACTGAAGTATGTTCCATTCATCAAAGACAAGGATGTCAAGATTCAGAGGTATCTGAGTGGACTACCACCTTCCATTGGTGACAAGATTCAATATGATGATCCTAAGACTATGGAAGAAACAATAAGAAGGGAGAAATTCTTATATGAACAACAAAGAGAAAATCCTACCTTTCGGAAGGCTTGGGATGACCAGAAGAGGTTTAAGAAAGAACAGAGGAAGAAGGGAAACAAGCCTCCCTTTTTCAAGAATGGTCCTGGGGAAAAGTCATCCTTTAGAGACCCCAGGAAAGTTGAAGGGAGTGAGCAGATGCCAAGGCCTCCACCTATGGAGTGTTGGGGCTGTAAAGGGAATCATAGGTACAGAGACTGCCCCCACAGAAAAGACAAAGCAAGAACTATCCAAACTGTTCAGTAAGATGAAATAGTGGGAAATATGGGCAGCAGAATGTCGAGGATATACGCAGCCCTGGACAACAAGCAAGCATAATTTCAATCACACATGATTGAAGTGGAAGGTACGATAAACAATTGACCACTTGTTATTTTAATTGATTCAGGGGCTAGCCATAGTTATGTAGATCCTAGAGTGGTGGAAAGTTTGCATCTAACAAGAAGAAAACTTGAGAAGTCTTGGTTAGTGCAGTTGGGTACAGGGACCAAGAGCAAGGTCACTGAATTGGTTAAGCCTTGTTCAGTGGACATGAAAGGAATGAGCACTAAGGCTGAATTGAACATTTTGCCTTTAGGATCATACGATTGCTTAATTGGGATGGACTGGTTGGACCAACACCATGCCCTTCTGGATTTCCGTAACAAGAGGTTCACATGCCTGAACGAAGAGGGAAATCAGGTAACAGTCCAAGGAATTCCGAGAGCCATGGCTGTGAGGGAAATCTCATGCATGTAGCTGAAGAAATGTTACCGGAAAGGCTGTCAATTATTTGCAGCTCTGGTGGAAGAAGCATCCTGAGATGAAGTCTCGAATCTGGAAGACCACAAAGTACTCAAAGAATTCAAGGACATATTTAGGAGGTACCTGGACTACCTCCGAAGAGGGACATCGATTTTTCTATAAATTTGATGCCTGGAGCAACTCCAGTTTCGAAGGATCCTTATCGAATGAGTACACTAGAGCTGAAGGAGTTGCAATTGCAGCTCGAAGAGCTACTAAAGAAAGGTTACATTCGCCCCAGTATGTCACCTTGGGGAGCCCCGGTCCTATTCGTGAAGAATAAAGATGGGACGTTGAGGCTATGCATTGATTTTCGACAGTTGAATAAGGTCACTGTCAAGAAAAAATATCCTCTGCAAAGGATTGATGATCTTTTTGATCAGTTGAAGGATGCAGAAATATTTTCGAAAATAGATCTCCGATCAAGATATCACCAAGTGAGAATAAAGGATGAGGACATCAGCAAGACCGCCTTTAGAACAAGGTATGGTCATTATGAGTTCACAGTGGTGTCGTTTGGGCTTTCCAACGTGCCTGTTGTTTTCATGTGCTTAATTAATGGAGTGTTCATAAATTATTTGGACAAGTTTGTCATAGTATTCTTGGACGACATCTTGGTGTATTCCGAGACAGAGGAAGAACATGAGAAACACTTGAGAATGGTGCTACAGGTGTTGAGAGAACACCAACTGTACGCAAAACTGAGCAAGTGCTCATTTTATCAAAGGTAGATTCATTACTTGGGACACATTATATCAAAGGAAGGGATCGTTGTGGATCCTGAGAAGGTACAGGGCATTCGAGAATGGCTAGCGCCAAGGAATGTGGCAGAAGTTAGATCTTTTATGGGTCTGGTGGGATACTATAGGAGGTTTATAGCCGAATTCTCAAAGATAGCTCATTCTATCACTTCCTTGCAAAGGAAGGAGAAGAAGTTCCAGTGGACTAAAGAATGTGAGAGCAGCTTCCAGCGATTGAAGCAACTGCTAATTAGTGCTCCAATCCTGAAGATTGCATATCCAAACAAGGATTACGTAGTGTGCACAGATGCATGTAAGGAGGGGCTGGGAGGAGTTCTCAGCCAAGAGGGATTTGTAGTTTGTTAAGAATCCTGAAAGTTGAAGGAGCATGAGAAGAATTATGCCACTCATGATTTAGAGCTGGCAGCAATCGTCCACGCCTTGAGGAAATGGAGACATTACCTCATGGGCAAGAGATTCGAGTTGAGAACAGACCATAATGGTCTGAAGTATTTATTTGATCAACCGACCTTAAATGCCAGGCAAATCCGATGGCTGGAGTTTCTGTGCGAATATGACTTTGATATCAAGCATGTCAAAGGGAAATAAAATAAGGTGGYTGATGCACTCAATAGAAAAGTGCACGAATTACATGCTACAACCATTAGCATATATCAGACTGAGATGAAAGACAGAATTTTGGAAGTTGCAAATACTGATTTTCAGTACAAAAGTCTTGTAGCAAAGATACAACAGTGTGAAGAACCACAGCCTAAGGAAGGTTACACCTTGGGAGATGATGGTTTACTTCTGTATAAAAACAGAGTATATGTACCCAATGTCCGAGAATTGAAGCTAGCAATTCTAAAGGAGATGCATAATGTGGCTTATGTTGGACATCATGGATATCAGAAGACTATGGCAGCAGACAAAGGCCATTATTTTTGGCCGGGTTTGAAGAAATAAATCGCGGAATACATCACCAGATGTATGGAGTGCCAAAAGGTTAAGGCCGAGCACAGACACCTAGCAGGGTTGCTACAACCTTTACCTATTCCTGAATGGAAATGGTACATGGTAACAATGGATTTTATCACCAGACTACCTAGAACAAGCAAGCAACATGATTCAATCATGGTGGTGGTGGACAAGCTTACTAAAGATGCCCATTTTATTCCACTGAAAACCACCCACATTGCAGCAGATGTTGATGATATCTTCTTAAAAGAAGTTGCACGCTTGCATGGAATTCCTAAGACAATTGTGTCTGATAGGGACCCGAAATTCACTTCGCGTTTCTGGAAAGGACTGTTCAAAGGATTCGTAATGAATCTGAACTTTAGTATAGCGTATCATCCCGAGTCTGATGGACAGACAGCGAGAGTAAAAAGAGTAATAGAATACATGCTGAGAATGTATGTGATGGATAAACCATCAAGGTGGGAAGACTACCTGCATTTGGTAGAATTCGCCTACAATAATGGGTATCATGCATCATTGAAGATGAGCTCATTCGAAGCGCTTTATGGAAGAAAGTGCAACACTCTAGTGAGTTGGGATAACCCAGCTAACAGAGCAGTAGTTGGGCTTGAGCTGCTCAAAGAGATGGAAGAACAAATGATAAGAATTAAACATAATCTATAAGTTGCCCAGGACAGGCAGAAAATTTACGCTGATAGTAACAAAACCCATAGAGAATTCAAAGTGGGTGACCATGTTTTCCTGAAGGTGAAAACTAACAGGAGTTCCCTGAGGCTGGGAAGTTGTGCCAAGTTGGGAGCAAGATTTTGTGGGCCATTTGAGATCCTGGAAAGGATTGGGCCAGTTGCATACATGGTTGCATTACCTGCATCTATGACTGTACATAATGTGTTTCATGTTTTACTTCTTAAGAAATCTGTACCTGATGCTAATAATGTTATCGATTGGAATGTGATTCAGGTGGAACCAGAAGGTGTCCTGCAAGTGCATCCTATACGCATATTGGATAGGAAAAGCAAACAGCTTTGGAATCGAGTCATAGAGCTTGTAAGGGTCCAGTGGACCTGGTACGGTCATGAGTACGCGACATGGGAGCATGCAGATATTATGCAGGCAGAGTACCCGCATCTTTTTGAATTTTTTTGAAAAGCTTGCAGATGTTGTGTAAAGTTGCATTGAGGACAGTGCAAAAATAAGGGGAGGGGAATTGTAGTGTCCCCAAGGCCGAGCCCCATTGTAAACCATGTTTGGAAAGGAATTGTAATTATGTTTTATAGGCTGGTGAGCCAAGTTTTTATAAGCTGGAGGCTTATGTGTTGTTAGGCCAGGGAACCTGAGTGTTGAAGGCGAGGAGCCTGCTACTGTATATGTAATCACGCAGAACAATTAATAAAACATAAACACCACCATCTGCAGATCGACCACGATGAATGAGTGAAGGGGGACTGAGAATCCATAGAGTGGGAAAGGAATTAGGGGCTGGAAGGTGGGAAAAGGGACTAAGGTTGAGCCTAGGGGGGCTTAAGCATGGTAATAATATTTTAATCTTATCCCAAAAGACATGTGCATTTTATGTTTTATCCTAAGTTTCTAGCAAGGGGATAACATGCAAGGGAGATGCGTGCTGGTGGAACACATGCAGTTTCATGGGTGACAAGTGTCAACCCTGAAGCATGCGAATAAAATGACCAGGGTGAGCCGTGAGAAAGGTTCCTCCCCCATTCTACCCGATGGTCTGAATGCGTACGGGCCCTGGATAGTACTACCAAACCGACTCCTGCAGAGAACCTTTGGGCGTCCCTGTGATTTGAAAAGTCTGTGTCTGGCTCTGAGGAAACCGGTGTGTATATCCCCTGAATGAGAAGCCAACGTGGATTTGGGAAAGAGTCTATGCTTGTTATGGAAAGCTGGTATACCCTTCTCTGTTCTAATCCTGGGAGTCTGAATCGAACCCTACATGGACAACTCGTCACACATCCTTGAAAATCCAGAATGTGAGTCTATTCCGTGTTGCCAAATTGAGAAAACAGAAGTGTCTCGTCCCTGCTAAGCTTGGTTATATTGTTGCACCTGTCTGGAGCTGCCCTGGGGTGTTCGTGTCTGGATTCCCGTGGAATGTGGTGGACGTGTATTGTTTGATCCTGTGTGGCTTGTTGTCTAGTGTGTACAACACTCTCTCCAGGTGAGAGAGGTGGTTGAAGATTGGAAGAACAGGTTGTTGGACCTATGAGCGACTCCCTCCAGGTGAGAGAGTGCACAGAGGAAGGAGAGAACTCCTGGAAGGAACCCTATAGCTTCCACAGAGCCTAGAGACTTTCGGTCTAGCCTGTTCCTGTAACCCAAGGCAAGGGAGATTAGCAGTCGAAGGACTGTCCAGGTGACAGAGAAGGTGTATACTCCTGGGGTGGAACAGGCATGTGGGGAATGAGGGTCTGTGGGCAGTGAGCGTGGGAGGTTCCTTAGAGAGAATTCCTTCCTTGTGGTTGTGTGTTTTTTTCCCTGTAACCTCAGCCTAGCCTAGATTTCCTTGCCTTGGGGTGGATCTTAGTCCCAGCTCGGGGGTAACCCACTGCTGAGCTGATGAGCAGTGTGGACTAAGGCTGGGAGGTTCGTGGAAGGCCTGCACTTGGTTGGTGGAATCTACCATTGATAAAGATAAGTATCTGATTATGCTTTAATCATGTTTTGCATGACTATGCTGCTTATGTATCATGATTTCCGCTGTGTATATGAATTAATATGAAAATTTAATTGCTTGTTGATTATGGCAGTAATTCATATGAATACTCTGTGTTGAATGTGTTTATTGTTTAAATGCATGTGTGTTAAATAACATCTGTATGAGTTATGTACAAAGTGGTGTTATAACCTTCTCTTAATAGTGATTAAACCTTGGTAGCTAAAAAGGTGCGCTATAGTTTGGAACGTGACAACTGATAGGGGAATCTTGCACGACTACCCTGCCAGATCTAAAGTAAGATTTACTTTTATTAGTGGTCGGAAGAATCTTGCATGATTTCTACTGCCAAATCTCTAAAAGAAGATTTAGTGGAAAAGATGTAGGGTCCAAAGTCTTGTCGAGTCTCATCGGTGAAATGATTCTCTTCTCCACAAATTTGTATATAAGGAGATGAGGAGTTCTTTCTCAAAGAGGATTTTTTCGGAGTCAGTCGGTTTGTAAGTTGTCCGAGTCTTTCTAAAGCTCCCTTCTGTCTGAGCTTTTGAGACATTCTCTGTGTATGCAAGTTTGCATAAGTCTGTAAGTGTGAGAGCGAGTAAGAGCATTCTACTCCGAGCATCCTGCTCATATTGTATACCCTGGCTTTAGAGATTCGACTCTCTATGCTTAATATAAAGACTTCCGTAAGCGTTTATGAAATCTGAATGTTGTCTCCTATTGTGCATCTATTAAATACTCTCATTTCTATTTGCCTACTATTGCAATCTGTGTTCCTTGAAAGATTATGGTAGACGAGGTTCTCTCAAGTGAAAGATAAAGCTATAGAGGAAAGTTGTGTCGAGGTTCTCTTAGGTCCTGGAGCACTTGTGTAAGTCCTGCTAGGCAGGTGGCCGCTAAGGGTAGTTTATGGTGTTGGGTTGTTCGAAGATTCACTAGTAGTTTTCTTTAGGAGCATATAAGGTTCAACTTGGGGTTCACCAAGATAACTGGATTGGTACTGCAGAGAGTAGAAAGACGTAGAAGGTCAAGTAGCAGAAGAAAGACAGACGCACGAGACCGATTCATCTTCAAGCTTCATTCTCTGTCGGAGGAAGCCTCTGAGTTTGCAAATGGTATCAAATGTAAACATATCTCTCTCTGTGTTAAGTTTTGTTGTTACTAAAGAAATAATATAGAGCCGTATCAAGAGTCTCGGGCCTTTGAAAGACAAGGTTTCCACTCTTGCGACTCTCTGAAGCCGTATTAGAAGTCTCGGGCCTTTGAAAGACAAGGTTTCCACTTTTGCGACTTCCTAACAGAGTAACTAGTTTCTTCATGAGCATTCGGCTAGGAGCCTATCTGACATTCTCTCTCTCCGAAGCAGAGGACTAAGATTAAACGCCCTGATTTTTTGTGCAGTTATAGTTATCTCTCCTATAACATATGGATTCTTCTGTTTGTCTTCATTCTGTAAAAAATACTGTTGATAGTAGTGTTTCAACTTCAGAGTCTCAACACTGCTTAATGATTCATTATATGCCAACAATAGAGACTCTATATCCCAGACTACAAGACATTTACAAAGTCATGAGGCCTCCTGGAAAACCTAAGTATGGGTTAGGTTATATTGAGCAATGTGATCAGGTTATTCCTTATTGTAGGTTTTCAAACCCTCTACCTGACACTATGCAAAGACCCTCAATAGATGAAATTCATAAATTTCATTCAATAATGAAAGGGTGTCCCAAGGGATCCATAGAAGAAGTTTGGATCAAAAAGATGTTAAATTGGGATTTGTTTACAAATCCAGAAACAAAGGACTTCAACATAGCCACATCAGACAAAGAAAAAGTCGAATTATCACAAAAATGGAAAGTTTATATCTCTGACAAAAAAATATGGATTTGTTTCTATGAATGGAAGAAATTAAGTCAAAAGGATAAAGTCCAAATGATGGAAGGAGGATCTGAAGAACCTCCTAAAAAGAAGTGGAAAAATATGGAAGGATAGATAGTTGAATCAAGTTCAACTTTTCCTCCATTCAAAGGAATTTTCCTTGAAGATAATAATAGACAAGTCAGAGCAGTACCTCTACTGCTTTCTGATGAAGCCACCCAACTAACGGGTGTTGACAGAAAAGTCCAATCACTAGCAAAACAACTAAATTGGATAAACACAGCCTTGAGAGGCATGGCTACACATACATTTGTAGCAAATGACTATGCCAAACGTGGCCAAATTAGAGACTTGCAAGTCTCTACAAACACTATAGTCCAGTCTGTAAATGAAATACAGGATAAAGTTACAAATGTCAAAGAAAAAATGGACATTGCTCTAATAGAAATATCTTCAAAATCTAGAGAGTCCAAAAGAAATCATGAAGAATTAATGGAAGGATTAAGAGAAGCTTTCTCCAATATGGGAAAATCACTGCTAAAAATTAAACAGAAGGATAACATCCCTGATAAACCCATTCATGATCCTTATATCCTTCCAAATCATCCAATATCCATCTTGTCTCCTGTATATAAGCCTTCCGAGACCAAAATGGATAAAAAATGTCCTCATCATTTTCCCCTTGAAGAGGATACACCAGAATCCTCAAAGGAAAATATTTCCCTTGTATCCATTTAGCAACCTGCTTATGAGAATCTCCCTCACCATGTACATAGACCTCCAACACCAGACCTCTTGGGAAAGGGAAAATTACTTGAAACCCAAACATTTGCAGAAGACTGGTTCCCAGAATGGAACATTGATAGTCTGTCAGTTGGACAGATCAAACAAATGATTGATATAATGTATGTTTGATACAAAGTCATGTGTATGAAAGGAAAAACAGAAGTTGAAGCATGCAAATCCATAATTCAATGTTTTACTGGAACACTGAGAAAATTGTGGGAAGTCATTTCATCTCCAATAATGATTGCTAAGATGGAAGTAGAAATCCTAAGAGATGAACAAGGTGATGTGGTATATCACGTTGATGGGACCCCCCACAACAACATGATAGGATCCCTTACCACAACAATCCTTGAACATTGGTGTGGAACTGAAGCAGAATTAGCAGACAAGCATGACCTAATCCTTATGAACGTGAAATGTAGAAAGATGTTAGAATATGAAGATTTTCTAAGGATTGGACACATAGAATCTTCGAGGTAAAAGATAGTCAAAACCTTTTATGGAAACAAGTTTACTTGGCTACCATACCCAGTAAATTTGTAGAGTATCTAAAAATGCAGGAATTTTTTAATCTTCCATATGAGATGTATACATGGGGAGAAATTTATTCTCTCATTACTAAAGCTCTGGTAGGGTTGTGTGTAAATATGAAATTTCATAACTCTGTAAATAAGTTATCCCACTTACCAGACAGAAGATCTGTATGCGAGAAGTATGGTCTATATATTTCAGACCCTTTAAAAAGAAAAAGAAAAAAGATTTCAAAGAAAAGAAAAGATACAGATACAAACCCAAGACACACTATTATGAGCCTGAAGATATCAAACTGAAAACTCATGCCCAACAGGCCAGGAAACAAGTCCAGTGTTGGATCTGTGGAAAAATTGGACACATTGCACATAATTGTCCATAAAATAAAGCATCAAGGATGTCAAAAGGAAAACATTCTGAACAAAAAGCTAGAGAGCTCAGGCTAACAAACAATTAGCTCTGAGAACATATTGCAACAGATGCAGGTCAAACAATCATGAAACAAACCAATGCCCTTACAACCCCTTTCCAAAAAGAGAAGAAGTGCATCTATTGCAACAAGGTTGTTGTTCAGAATCCACTCGTACCTCTGAGTTTGAATATAACTCAGAAGAAGAAGTTTTGATGAATCAAAATTGCAGATGTAAAAATCCTAACTTTTGTTCTTTTGAAGACAGTTCTAATATCTCTGAGTCTGAATCTGAGCCAAAAATCAATGCCAAAGAAAAGATAAAACTATGCATGTTCAACAATGTGAGCGACCAAGAAGCACAGATGCTAGCACAAATCAAAGCCCTACCCGAAGGAGAAATGGAGAATTCTCTTCTTGAAACATTTTTAAAATCGATCAGAACAGAACAAAGGTCAAGGTATACTGAATCTTCAAAAAGAGAACCTTTGTTTTTAGAATCTTCCGTTGATAGAAATACAAAAACCTTTATCAAATACAATAAGGAAGCAAAGTTATAGCATACATCAATAACTGATCTAGCCAGAGAAATGATCCTTTTAAGAAAAAAAGTTACTGATTTGAAAGAAAAAATGAGAAAATTGGAAGAAGAGTCTGAAGACATCTATAAAGTAGACTCTTGGGCAAGATAAGAAATCAGAGATATCAGGATTCAGTTAGATTCCATACCTCCTCCTCTAGAAGATGCATCTACTGAATAAAGGCCTAAATTTTCAGCCCAACTCCAAGGGCTAAGCGCAATGAAAATCTTGCCTATTAGATTTCAGAAATATCAAGTAAAGATAAACTTAGAAGTAAATTCTGAAATCTTTTGTTTAAATGCATTACTGGATACATGATCAGATATGAACTTAGTTCATAAAGATTTAATTCCCCACAAATACTGGCTTCCTAGTAGTTATTCTACTATAGGATTGGGGAATGTTTCCACAAATATGGATTTTGAAATTCCTAGAGGAATCTTATTATTTGATGAGTATGCTTTAGGAATGAAATTTCTATTGTCAGATCTACCAGTTGATTGTATTCTAGGAACTCCTTTTTTATCAGTAGTAGAACAACATGGCTCTTCTAAAACCTCTAGCGGAGATCCTTGATACTTTATCACTCTACCAAATATCAATGGCCATCCACCAAAAAAGAATACTTTTTCTTTTATCTCAGAATCACAGGCCCAAATTGCATATTTTTCAAAAAGCACGGTGATAATTAATACTTGGGATGATTATAGAAATATTCCAGTCACAGAATATCTGGATGATCATACAACATGGGATATATATTGTCAAAATTGGGTACCACAATGGCAGCTAAGATGGTCTGAAGGAGTAGAATTTGGATTACTAGGTTTCTCCACAAATACCAGCATTCATGTCATTCCACAACAACATGTGATAGGACAAATGCACCAAGAATCCACTATTATAGCTAGACAAAAGTTGGTTGAAATAGGAGATTTAACCATAATCAGATCTGCAAACAGAAACTTGTTTTGTCAACAAACACAGAGATGGAACCAAACCCCAGCATGGAACTTTTTCCAAATTAATAGAATGAGAGATATACATTCATGGCCACAACAATATCCTCACCAGCGATTGTTTTAGATAAATTATTTCCAGTATAAAGAAATGTGGGATCATATTTGTTTATGGATTGACAGATACCGATATTATTACTGTATGATTAAATTTTCTGATCAGTTCTCCTCTTTCCCTGAACTAAACTGGCTTCAATATTGATGAAAAAAGTTTGGTTTAAATGCCAGTGCTATTCATCCAGATGTCATTGACACTGCCAGGATGTTTTTATTCCCTCACAGAAATTTTCCAAACACTGTGTATAATTTAGAACAAATTTTTGAAAATGAGTATAAAATGATTTTTATCAGAGAAAAGCATCCATGGGTCATTAGGATGTTGTATTTCCTACAACAAGATGAATATCATGAAGAAGATCCCAAAATGTACAGTGAAATATACACCCAACATTGGGACCCAGACGCTTTCGACATTTTCATGACCAGGCAGTAGAATAATGATTCATAATTACCTTCAAGTCTTACTGGACGACACTGGTGTCAGTCGGTTTTCGTGGGTTGACGTAACCAACCTCCATAGTGTATTTCAAGTCTTATTGGCTGGCAGTGGTGCCAATCGGTTTCCATGGGTTGACGTAACAAACCTCCACTATGTAACAGATCATAAAAGGTCTCTTGGAAACTTGGAGCACTTCTCCAACTTTTGGCGTGGTTTGACCTGCATTTCCAAGATTCCTCTGTATGTGTCTTATAGAGTGTGACATATGACAGGGAATCTTGCATGACTAACCCGCCAGATCTAAAAGTATGATTTAATTTTCTTAGTGGAGAATAAAGTTATGATTTGGTCGGAAGAATCTTACACGATTTCTACCGCCAAATCTCTAAAAGTAGATTGAGTGGAATACATGTAGGGTCCAAAGTCTTGTCGAGTCTCATCGGTGAAATGATTCTCTTCTCTATGGATTTGTATATAAGGAGATGAGGAGTTCATTCTCAAGGAGGAGTTCTTCGGAGTCAATCAGTTTGTAAGTTGTCCGAGTCTTTCTAAAGCTCCCTTCGGTCTGAGATTTTGAGTCATTCTATGTGTATACAAGTTTGCATAAGTCTATAAGTGTGAGAGTGAGTAAGAGCATTCTTCTCTGAGCATCCTGCTCATATTGTATACCCTGGCTTTAGATGTTCGGCTCTCTGTGTTTAATATAAAGACTTCCGCAAGCGTTAATGAAATCAAAATGTTGTCTCCTATTGTGCATTTGTTAAATACTCTCATTTATATTTGCATACTATTGAAACATATGTGCCATGAAATATTATGGTAGCCAAAGTTCTCTCAAGTGAAAGATAAATCTATGGAGGAAAGTTGTGTCGAGGTTCTCTCAGGTCCTGGAGCGCTTGTGTAAGTCCCGCTAGGCAGGTGGCTGCTAAGGGCAGTTTATGGTGTTGGGTTGTTCGAAGGTTCGCTAGGAGTTTTCCTTAGGAGCATATAAGGTTCAACTTGTGGTTTTCCAGGATAAATGGATTGGTACTGCAGAGAGTAGCAAGATGTAGAAGGTCAAGTAGCAGAAGAAAGGCAGACGCATGAGACCGATTCATCTTCAAGCTTCATTCTCCGTCGGAGGAAGCCTCTGAGTTTACAAATGGTATCAGAGCCATGAATCCATTTTCGCACCGGGTATGATAACAGATCTCTCACTATGTTAATTTTTGTTGTTAATAAAGAAAGAATATAGAGCTGTATCAAGAGTCTTAGGCCTTTGAAATACAAGGTTTCCACTCTTGTGACTCTCTGAAGCCGTATCAAAAGTCTCGGGCCTTTGAAAGACAAGGTTTCCACTTCTGCGACTTCCTGACAGAGTAAGTAGTTTCTGCCTGAGCAGTCGGCCAGGAGCCTATCTGACATTCTCTCTCTCTGGAGAAGAGGACTAAGATTAAACGCCCTTCTTTTCTATGCAGTTATAGTTATCTCTCCTATAACATATGGATTCTTTAGTTTCTTTCTGTGAATTACAAAATGTTGAGGATCAAAGTACATCTGGAAGAGACTCTATTAGCAGTCTAGAATCTATGTTTGCAAATAATAGATCCCACAGTCTAAATTATGCCAGCATTGAAGAGGTAGAAACTCAACCTCAAGATGCCTGGAAATTACCCGCTATATCCCCTAGCCAAGTCTATAAAGAACGAAATATGCTTCATCTCAAGGCTATTTCTAGGGTAATTGTGAAGGAATCAGTAAGCCGAATGCAACAAAATAGTGATGCCAGTCAGACTATTTCCCTGATAAATGTCAAAGAAGTCCAAAATGAAGCCAAAAAACATGGAACAAATTATCTACATTTTGGATGTATCAGAGTTGGAATTAGTCCCCTCATTCATAAAGGCATTGATGCCTATGCTCTATGTACAGTCAGGGATATGACACACAACAAATTCACTGATTCATTGATAGGTGGGATTGTAGCCCCTCTTTCTAATGGTCCTGTTTATTTTGATTGTTTTCCCAACTTTTCTATATATACTTTTGATGATAACCTTGGAGATATTTTGAAACTCGAAATCAGAACTACTGGATTTGATATGTGTCAAACTAGAACAAATATATCCATACAAACTAGGGGATTCTTTAGACATACCAGTACTTTATTTCCTGCAGTCTTACATACCCCTAGCCAAACTTCTCAATCCATTACTTTGGTGCTAACTGACCCATTAAATCAAAAAATGGAGCATCAGACAATTCGGTGGGAAAATCTTTCTTTCCCCATAGACTGGGTTATTGATACACCAAAAGATACAATCCCAAGGGCAATCAAATCTTCCCAAATAAAAGAATCTGCATCCTCCGCAGTCATTTCCTTTCCACAAAAATCTCTATCTCGGAACAACTCTTCAGTTTCTTCTTCGTCATCCACCTCATCCTTCTGTTTACATCCTTCACTCCACTCTTTAGCAAATTCTATTGGCCATGTTGCTTTTGCAGTACAATGCCTATATTGTGGGAAATTAGTCACTCTATCCACTCTCTCTGCATTCAAAGAAGAAGACCAATTACAATTTGAACATAGCCATCATAATGCCCGCACTAACCTTCCACCGACAAACTCTACCGCAAAAGAAACATGTCCTCACCCACAGTGTTTTGACTTCCCTCTTCCTCATGAACCACATGTTCTTGTTACAAGAAAAAACTCTTATACATAAACTAACAGAAGATGTCAAGTAACTATACCACCTGACCTTAAAAAGCCATCTTTACCTGAAATCGAGAAATTTCTCTCTTTGATGGTTGGTTGTAAAAAACAGAAAGTAAATTCAGAATGGATGAAAGCAATGTTAAATTGCGATCTATTTACTCATCCATGTGTAGAAGACTTTGCTTCAAATAGCTCAGATGAAGAAAAACTGAGCTTATCAAAAGAATGGAAAACCTATATGGATGAAAAGGATATGTTTATTTCCTTTTATGAATGGAGGACTAAAAGAAGACTTTTGAAGCCAAGAAATTGCTCTGAAATGGCCTTGGAACCATATTCAATCAAGCCAATATGTTGTCCTGTCCAAATTCTCTCTATCTCAGATCTGGGAAAAGAAATAGGTAAACTTAAAAGGTTTGTCAAAGAACAGGAGGAAAAGACAGAACAAAAAGAAGAGCAAGTATTTCCAATATTACATCAAAAGTTTCATGTCCTTGCGGATTTAAAAATTCACGAAATGCCTTTTCATTTGAAAACATTGTTAGACACAGGATCAGACCTCAATCTTTTGAATAAAGATATTATTCCTTTAAATTTTTGGCAAAAGACACAAGCAAGCGTTGTTGGACTTGGAAATATCCCAACAAAAATCTCTTTTGAATTCCTGAAGCTACTCTCTGCTTCAAACAGTATTACCTACATCCAAAATTCCTACTAGTAGACATTCCTATAGCTTTCATCTTGGGGACACCATTCTTTGCATCAGTTGAACCCCATGGATCCATTATGCTAGCCAAGAACAGACCTGGTTATTTTATTAGCATTCCCTTTGCGTCTGAAAATAAGAAAGTTACTATAAAACTTCCTTTTGTGTTTGTCCCAAGGATATCTAATATGGTAAAAACCATAAAAAATAAAATCCTCAAGATTGAAGAATTAAAAGGACAACAATCTAGGATAAGGATAAAATAGCAGTTCAACCAAAGTCAAATTCAACAAAAAATTCTTTTGTTGAAACAAGAATTCATAGATCAAGTATGCTCTGAAAATCCCATAGCTTTTTGGAAGCAAAAGAAACATGAAGTTTCTCTCCCATACAAGGAATACTATCAAGGAAAACCCTGTCGAAGCAGAGCTATCCCTATGAATGCTGAATATCAGAGATTATGTGAACATGAAGTTAAGGGCCTTCTTAATAAAGGCCTCATCAAAGACTCTATTAGTCCTTGGAATTGCTATGGTTTCTATGTGAATAAACATTCTGAACAAGTAAGAGGCATTCCCAGGATAGTAGTAAATTATAAGCCTTTAAATAAAGTCTTGGCCGATGACACATACCCTATCCCAAATAAGACTAGTTTGGTTACAAGGATTGTCGGTACAAAAATATTTTCAAAATTTGATCTAAAATCAGGATTTTGGCAAGTGGCTATCAAAGAAGAAGACAAATTTAAAACAACTTTCAATGTCCCAGTTGGACATTATGAATGGAATGTTATTCCATTTGGCCTAAAGAATGCACCATCCAAATTTCAAAGGGTCATGGATGATACACTAAAACCCTACTTTGATTGGCTTATTGTATATATTGATGACATTCTTGTGTTTTCATCCTCTGTGGATCAACATTTTAAACACCTTAAGAAATTTCTGCAAATAATCAAGCAAGTAGGCCTAGTATTTTCAAAAAAGAAGCTTGAATTATTCAAAACAGAGATCAAGTCTCTAGGCCATACCATAAAAAATGGAGAACTTACTTTGCAGACACATGCTGTAGAATTTGCTGACAAATTTCCAGATAAAATAACTGAAAAGGTTTAATTGCAAAGATTCTTGGGTAGTCTAAATTATATTAGCCATTTCTACAAAGGTTGTGCCCAAGACAGAAAATTATTAAATGATAGGTTAAAGAAATACCCTACTCTTTGGACCGAAGCCCATTCTCAGGCAGTCAGAAACATAAAAGCCAAAGCCAAAAGTCTTCCCATACTGCATATTTCTGATGATGACCTCGCCAAAATAGTTGAAATAGATGCCAACAATATTGGATGGGGAGCAGTGCTCAAACAATTCAGACATGAGGGCGATAGAAAAAAAAAAAAAAAATTATCCAATTTTCTTCAGGTCAGAACCGACGCTGCTGCCATGAATAAAGTTTTAAATAAAGATATAAAATCTCCTGATGATGCTAAATTTGCTAGATGGCAAGCTCTGTTCAACAATTTTGATTTTTTTGTTGAACATATTAAAGGTACTATCAAATCCATCCTAGATTTCCTAAGCAAAGAACACTTACAAGCCTCTTGTATGATAATCTTTGTTCAACTTAGAAATGGAGTAGAAACATTGGTAAATATTCCTGATTCTCTAAATTGGGAAGCTTATGAATCTGAATGGAGACCACATTGGGAACTAAGAAGCACCAAAATATTGACTCAAACAACTCAGCTTGCATATTCCAATCTAGTACCAGAAATCAGAAAGAAAAGAATTTCAAATGTGTTAGCTCCCATCATCACCAGAGCTTCACAAAATGCAGTTGAAGCACAAGAAGCTTTAACTAACATTTTTCATGATATTGATCTCATTTGGGACATTAGAGACAATCTGGGGAATACTCAGCAATACTTCTGCCTAAATAGACCACGATTATTATATCACTCACCTAAAAGAAATCCAGAAATTCATTTCCCAAATAGTGATTATAATTATTCATCCTATAAACAGCTGTGGTGGAATTTTATTCAGCAAGAAGAGTTTTTAACTCTAACCAATTTTGGAAACATCAACACAACTACAACAGGAAGGCCACCCCTTTGTCTTGCAGATTGGTGGAAAGATTTTGGCCTCAACAAAGGAGCAATTGATCCAAGAATCTTAAGTTCTATATCTCATGTACAATCAATCCAAAATCTCTTTGAATACAGACCAAATGAAGGCGAGATGTTATGCCATTTCATACTAAATCATTTTCAATGGGCTGTCAAAGTAAAAACCATTATCCAAATTATGAATGGCCAACCTTTCATTGCAGGAAAAGTATATACAAAAATGTGGGACACGCTAAATTATGAACAAAGGTTTTTAACTCATATTGAAAATGATTAAAATACTTTCATGTCTTATTGGCCGACAGTGGTGTCAGTCGGATTTTGTGGGTTGACGTTACCATCCTCCATAGTGTATTTCAAGTCTAATTGGTCGACAGTGGAGCCAATCGGGTTTAGTGGGTTGATGTGACCAATATCCACTTTGTAATAATGAATAATGAGCATCTTGGAAACTTAAAACACTTCTCCAACTTTTGGCGTGGTTTGACCCGCATTTCCAAGATTCTCAAATTACGTGTCTTTTGGAATGTGACAACTAATAGGGGAATCTTGAATGACTACCCCGCCAGATCTAAAGTAAGATTCACTTTTCTTAGTGGAGAATAAAGTTATGATTTGGTCGGAAGAATCTTGCATGATTTCTACCACCAAATCTCTAAAAGCAGATTTAGTGGAAAACATGTAGGGTCCAAAGTCTTGTCGATTCTCATCGGTGAAATGATTATATTCTCCATAGATTTGTATATAAGGATATGAGGAGTTCATTCTCAAGGAGGATTTTTTCGGAGTCAGTTGGTTTGTAAGTTGTCCGAGTCTTTCTAAAGCTCCCTTCTATCTGAGCTTTTTTGTCATTCCGTGTGTATGCAAGTTTGCATAAGTCTGTAAGTGTGAGAGAGAGTAAGAGCATTCTTCTCTGAGCATCCTTCTCATATTGTATACCCTGGATTTAGATCTTCGACTCTCTGTGTTTAATATAAAGACTTCTGCAAGTGCTTATGAAATCTAAATGTTGTCTCCTATTGTGTTAAATACTCTTGTTTCTATTTCCCTACTATTGCAATCTGTGTGCCTTGAAAGATTATGGTAGCCGAGGTTCTCTCAAGTGAAATATAAAGATCTGGAGGAAAGTTGTGCCGAGGTTCTCTTAGGTCCTGGAGCACTTGTGTAAGTCCCACTAGGCAGGTGGCTGCTAAGGGTAGTTTATGGTGTTGGGTTGTTCGAAGGTTCGCTAGGAGTTTTCTTTAGGAGCATATAAGGTTCAACTTGGGGTTCACTAGGATACCTGGATTGGTACTGCAGAGAGTAGCAAGACGTAGAAGGTCAAGTAGCAGAAGAAAGATAGACACACAAGACCGATTCATCTTCAAGCTTCATCCTCCGTCGGAGGAAGCCTCTGAG
Source organism: Picea engelmannii (assembly GCA_009831015.1). NCBI lineage: Eukaryota > Viridiplantae > Streptophyta > Pinopsida > Pinales > Pinaceae > Picea > Picea engelmannii. The sequence goes on along the minus strand of ML778657.1, from coordinate 641,202 downwards.
TTTACAAATGGTATCACAGCCATGAAGCCATTTTCGCACCTTTAACTTCACTTTCTTGAATAATGTCGAGACAACATTAGCTTGTTTAAATTGTGTTTAAATTGTTAGGGTTTTAATTATGTTTTCATTTTAATTGTGTTCTTATTTTATTTAAATTTTATTTAAATGTTTCTTTAATTGAGTTTAAATTGTTAGGTTTTTAATGCCCCTCCAATCACTCTCTCGCTTCAATAGCCTATAGGCGTTGATCAGCCACAGGTTATGTGGCTGAGCTAGTCTATATGCTAACATTATATATTATCACCATCTGCTTGTATACCTTGGTTGTTGAGGACAAGTTGCACGTATAAAGCTTTGAGTTGCGTATTCAATACTGGTCTTTATCAAAGGTCTCGATGAGGTAGGCTCTTGACCTTTTCTTGTTAGCATTTCATTTATATACCATACTTGGGATTAGACTTGATTTCTAGGTGTCATTTCATCTGTTGTGGTTTACCTCATACCATAGAAATATTTTCCTCGTAACAATCGAATAGTACAACAAGATAGTAACACTTACAAACTTAACAACAAGTTGATAATGAAACTAGCCTTTCAGTAATCCATTTTTTAAAACGAGAAGGAAACTACGAAAAAAATCACGTGAGCATGGTAAGTAAAGGCTCGAAGCCAATGATGACCATAAACTCAAGAAGAAAGTATATTCCATTATTAAATAGTTAACAAAACTACAACTTTTTTTACCTGACTCTGTAAATTAACGGGACTAAAACCCATTTAAACATACACGGGAAATAGTCGAGCCATAGTTTCAAAAAAGAAAACAGAACTCTCATACGCAACCAAACTTTCTTAGTATCTATAAAAACAGAAGCAAAGAACAAGTTACAATCTTATTGTTTAAATAGACAAGGATAAGGTGGATAGACCTATGATAGGTAACCTCCCAACTAATTCAAAAGAGAGATAGCAGTATCAATCCCTCATCCATAGCTAGGGTCCATTATATAAACTGAGTTACCTCTCAAAGGTTGAGTTCCCTAGCCGAGGAGCCATTGCCAACACCTGTCAAGTAGGTTTACAAATAAAGAAATTAGTATAGCACTAGCACCTGGGTAAGGCATTTTAACAGATTTAGAAAGGAAACAAGTAAAAGTAAAGAACACTTACATGAATTTTGAATGGTTGATTTGGGATAAAACCCTGTTAACTTGGTTGAGTATACCTGCATTGAAGCACAAACCTTACAGAAGGGAACCAAAACCTTTACAAAAATAATGGTTGAATTAGGGTATGAGTTTACGAGGAGTAGCTCGAACTCCACAATGAAATTCATGTAGTAGAACAATTTGACCAAACAAAACCAACATTTTCTTCCTGATGGGTACCCTTGTACACATCAAGGGTCCATCATTAGTTGAAGTATCCAAGGGATCTACCTTATCAGAAGAAAAAATACAATAAGTAAAATATAACTAGGGTGTTCAAAGTGCAACCATTACGGAGAATGACCTAAGAAGATCCCAAACCAAAAATCAGGACAAGGTCATAAAATCGACAGTAACTAAGTATTAAACAAAATGAAGAAAATAAGCGAACAGAGTATTAAACAAAATGAAGAAAATAAGTGAAATGCGTGCAAGAACGATTAAACCTTCAACCAGAAGACAATAGGTAATCACCTTAGGTGATTCACAATAATGGAATCCTGTAACAAAAGTTACGATATTGTGTAACAAGGTAATGACATAAAATCTAACTGGGTTTGCACCCAAGTTTCCAAACAACTAAGTGAAGCAAGACCAAAAACCCAACAAATGAAGAATGTACCTAGAGTTAATATGCAACATAGAAACCCTAGAGGAAACTAAAACATAGAGAAATGAAACCCTAGATCCATCTAACTTGAACCGGAAGGAACCTTCATCTTCTCGAAGATTACCAAACTGTGACTAGAATGATCGAAATCTAAGTGGGATGGTGAGTTCTTACTCTCCCATCTCTCGTTCCAAGATGATCACACCTGGCACAAAAGAATTTCCAAGGGAGGTTAGGAAATGCGTTTAATTAAGAAAAAGGGGTATGTGAAGGTGGACATTAACAATTACCAACCACTCATGTATTAAATCTCAAGTATAATTAAAGCTAACCAAAATAAACATAATTACAATGTTATTATTAATTAAGTCCTTTCACCTAATTCCAAGATTATGATTAATCTACCACCTTAGGTTATAGGAAAGCACGATCGCATCAAGGGTCCTCTTTAATAACAACGAGGGTTGTCATGGTTAATCCGCCATCTTAGGTTAGCAAGGTTGCGACAAGGGTCCCCTTTAGAATAGCGAACGAGGGTTGTTAATACATAATTTACACCATGGGAATTGTGATATGGAATTATAGCCTTACCACATGAATTATAACATAGAATTCAAGTTGTTCTATAAAGTCCATAACTTAGGACAAGCAAGTCCACTAAAATTGCACATGGAACTCTGACGACTATTAAAGGTAAAAGTTCAAAGTATTTTTGGTAAGCTATGTTTTATTAATGAAATTTATGTTGTTGAAAAATTTTGTTGTATATTTTTTTTTTTAAGGATTCTATTATCCACAAAATCATCCTTATAAGAGATATGTATATGGAACAATTATTTAGAATTATAAAGGGAGATTTGCTTGCAAACTCATTGAATCATTGTATAGTCTAAGATAAACATGATTCTTTTATAGTAAAAAATATTATATGTTCTAGTAGTAAAGTAAAAAATGATTATATGTCTCATATACTTATACAAGTAAAGTAAGAAAGATGATCATTGCCATGGAATGGTCAAATATTTCACGAGTTGGTGTTTTCAAAGCTGTTACATCAAACCGGCAAAACGTTGTCAATCCCTCATCGCTTTCCGTCGATCCGGAATGTTCATGCCTGCAAGGGGATTCAATCATTCATATACCCTATTCAATTTCCGCATTTACATGTGATGGGCCACAAATAGAAAATCGATACCTTACACGATGCATGACTCACAATTCCCGGAACTTGCAATCGTGTACAGATGTATATCATTTCCGAAGCAACAGTGTCAAGAAAAGCTGTTGGAAGTCTTACCTGAGGTTGTGTTGTCAGGGGAATCTATGAGATGACTATTACATCAGAAGACAATCACGGTGGTTAGTCAATGAACACCGATTGAGATACATGTGAAATTTTTAGGCATTTTTAAATGAATCTTATACTAGCACAATCACAATTCATTCGTGGTTGGTGAATGCCGAAATAACTGAGTTTTTGGGTATTAAATAATTTCAGGATTCTGTGTATTAAATAACTGATGTGGTAAGACGACTCAGGTAAGAGCTTCAGGTAGGAAAATTTCGTCTAATAAATAATAGTTGCAGTAAAAATTGTGGCTGGTAAACTTGGGCTCTTTAGAAAATGAAACATTAATTACTCAGAGGTAACAATCAACTAGCCATCATAGTAAATTTTAAATATGATTAAGTAAAAGTAAAAAAATAATCATGTTGAAATCACAACCATTGATTTATTGGGAGGATTAAAAATATTCCAACAATATTTAATCTTGTCCATACAAAACTGATTAAGTACTAAAAACATATTAAATGTGCCCATTGTCAATAGGTATACTCCTTTCTAAGTAATTATATTATATTTGTTCTTAAAAAAATTAAAATATTTAAATTCATATAATTAAGTATTCACGTCCTTCCAAACTGAATCTAAATATAATGAGTTTATGCAATAATATTTTTTATGAATAAATTAAATAATTTTAACCTAGTAAAATTAGGTTATATGTATATACTAGTTGTAAGTATATGTATATACTACTTAACCCATTTAATGAGACGGGAATGGAATTTTGAAAACCTACAACACCTTCAGATGGCCTCTAATGGTGTCGAGGGCTTTTCATTGGCCATATTTACATTGTTTTCGTTTGCTATGATGGTTGGTCTTTCAATATTTAGTGTTTGTTTTTATTTGATAGTGTTTTGGGACGATTTAATTTTGACGATTTAATTTTCTGCTTTTAAGATGGTTTTCTGCTTTTAAGATGGGGAAACATGAAGGAGCTATAAACCATGGAATGGTCCAACCTAATCAGATGCCCTATGTCGTGAAGCGCCACCGTCTAAATGTCCACGGCGGAGCTATCACCTGTAATGGCCATGTTCACCGTCCAAACCTTGCTCTGTCGAACTGAAATCACCCGTCCTAACACAGCCGCAATAAACTGTTTACGCTAAAATTAGGTTTAATTTTAGCAAATTAAATAAGTAGATTTTATTTACAAACCCTTTATGCTAAAATTATAGGTTTAATAAATTAAATATGCCTTTCCGCGTTCAACCACAATTGTGGCTGTGCTAGTTTAAAATGAATCATATATTATATCAATATATCGTACCCTATCTAATAGGCCGTCGGAAAATTTAGACACCGCGCACTACTAAACTGGACTCGTGTATCATGTAGCGGACGATTACTTACAAACAATGTCTATCACACGAACTGCAGAAGCCAAAAAAAAAGGATCACAGAAAAATTATGTACAGAATTGTCATATGCCTGTCTGCCACGATGATGGTCAGATCCACTTGATTTTTTGTCATATGCATCTCTTCCACGATGATGGTCAGATCCATTTGATTTGTGCCCTCCTGGAATGCTGTAGAAAACACCTGTTCGATGGTAATTTGTACTTTTGTCGGTCAACTTTCATATGGTTGGTTTAATTTATACTTTCGACCATCAATTTTCATATAGTTTGCGTCTCACAAACAGTGCATTTAACCAGCCTTGAAATCCATAGAATTCCAAATCCGCGTTTGGATCGAAAAGACGCAGCCGGGTTTTCAACAACGCATTACATTAACTCATTCAATCCTAGAGGCTAGACCTATCTGGTTTTCTGAGAAGAATATGCGTCACGTAGCTGTGATATCATAACGGAAAAACGTTGTCAACCTATAATCGCTTTCCATCGACGCCGAAAGTTCATGCCAGCGAGGGGATTCAATCATTCATACACCCTATTTAATTCCAACATCTGCATGTGATGGGCCACCAACAGACAACCGTTAGCTTCCACGATGCATGGCTCACAATTCGAGGAACTTGCAATTGTGTACAGATGTATATAATTTCCGGAGCAACAGAGCCTCCCATGAAACTGGACAAGAAGTCTGATTGTAGGATGAAAGCTAGAAAAACTCATTAATCGCTGTTGAAAGTCGTTATCTGAGGTTGTGCTGTCCTTTGAAATTTATACATGGTTGGTGGTAGTTGTTGCCCGAAAGGAATATATGAGAAGACTGTTACATCACAAGACAATCACCGTGGTTAGTTGAATGAACAACCAATGAGATAGATGTGAAACCTTTAGGGGTTTTAAAATGAATCTTTATATTTATATCGTATGGTACACAGGGAAGATAACAAAAAAAAACTATATTCTATTGTAAAAAAAAAAAAGTCATATGCTTATATTATATTGATCTCCACGACATGGTTTGGTTTAAATTATGTGCTCTCAGTCGGTGCTTTCCTTTATTTGTCATACTATAATGATTAATTTTTAGTTTTAAATCTCATTTATCTGATATTTTATTAGTCAAAAACTTTGAAGTTTTATTGCTGCCTTTACTTTTCCAATGTTATTGTAATAAATATTTCTGTCATCTAATCAACTTCTTGTTTCCTATCTCCATAAACAATACTTTCATTATTATATTTTACAGATATATGCTACCTAGTAACCCTTGTTATAACCAGTGTAGCCATCCATAGTCTTGGTAAATGAAATTATAAAATAAGTGGAATTAGATATCGGGAGATTGTACGTCGACTCCTTACACATTTCAACTCGCGAGGGCGTGGCTCCGCGTATTGTCGGTTATAAAAGACTGCAATTGGTTAAAGCTCATCATCTTATACTATCTCCTTGAGATGGATTGGATTTCTTTACTATTAATACCATGCTCAACTTTACTAATGGTGATCAATAGTCAATGCTATGCCAAATAAAAAAATAAGCACAATAAAATTTTCATATTCATAATTGTATTCAAAATACAATAGAATTGTATTAAGGAGATCCATTTTAACTCAAAGAGTTGTTTATAGATTTAAATTTTGTCTTCACTTTAAAATATTTCATTATTTTAAGTTATCATAAAATTGTTTATTTTTATTTACTTTATATACATATAATATAAAATTGATAAAATGGTTATTTTTTGTTGTTTAAATTGTATTTATGAATGCATAAATAGATTCAGCATATTAAAAACTGAAAAAATGACCAAAAAACAACCAACAGGTAGAACGTTATATTGAAGTATTTACTTAACATGGACAATGCAATATTTTATTTATAATTAATATTGAAATGTTTATTTTTTTATTAATATTTTTCTAAATGTTAGTTATCAAATTCATAATAAGAATTAAAAGGAATTACATCTTCTTCTTATATTTTATGAATTAAAAGGAATTAATTAATATTTTATGAATTACATCTTCTTCTTATATGAAAGCAAAAAGTACCTATCACATAATAAGATTTTTTTAAAAATAAAATAATTCAATATCAACTTTATATATATATATATAAAGATATGATATTGAAATATCTTAGTTAATTAATAATGTTTTTAAATGCTACATGTCAACTCCATATTAAGAAGAGAAGGAATTACATATTTCAAGTACTTATAGATGAAACAAGATTTTTTTTCTTCCATTCATTTATGTCTTTCTATAAAATACTATTTTATTTAATGTGGAGATTGAAATCTTTTATTTTTTGGGACATTGAAATATTTTTTTTGTTATTGATATTTTTTTTAAATGTCACTTTTCAACTCAAAGGAATTACACTTCTTCCTCATAATTCCATAGAAAGTGTCGGAATTGTAGGTAAAGTGGAACTATAGCATTTAGTAAAGGATAAAATGGAGGGTCCAAAGCTTATTATGAGATTCAAAACAATTGTAAAATAGCTAACCTTTGTAAATAGAAAATCTTCATTGAGACTCTACTCACTCATGTTATTTTATATGGATATTTAGTATGGGGGTGCATTATCTCTACAAAATCATGGAGAAAGAGAGACTAGATAAAAACTGATTTTATAACTTATCATGTAAAACTTAATGGAAATACTCCCTAACATGTCCTGCTAGTACAATAGTGTCTTTCCTCCACTAAGACCATGGCTATGAGAAGGTACCTAATGTATAAAAACAAGTCAAACAACATGGTAGACAAGAAACTTCGTAAAATTGATTCAAACTCTAGCCAAAACCACCTTTGGCTTCACTGGGGGTGGGATGAAGATGGCACTAAATCATTGGGGAAGAAAGGAAGAGATGATTATGCACATTAAGGATAATATAAAAAAAATATTAATATATCTAAATTTAATGAGGAATTATGGTGCAATAAAAAGTTAGAGGGTAAAATAAAATTAAACTATTATGTGGAGGTGATCGATCCCAATTTACAAGATCAAAAGTATCTCTTTGTTCTTAATGGTGTAAAGAATAAAATTAACATTGCTAAAATAAGAACAAATTTTTAAAGAGCCATAGTGAAATGGATGTTAGGCAATGCCCGAAATGCCCTAGAATGAAAAACACATGTCATCTTTGTAACACTAAGAGGGATGAATATGATAAAACCCTTTATCCTTTTGTATATGTCGTATACCCATATCAAAGCTCAATTTGAAAAGATTTGTCACATTGTTAACCTTCATAACCTTCTAACTTCACAAAAATATGGTGACCTTGGAACACTTCTCTTTTTTTTTTTTCTACCAACCAACGTCTTATTCAAAGAAAGATGCATCTTTTTATGGACCATCACAAATTCCAATCATTCAAGGACAAATTGATGGATTGGTGGCACATGGTATTTGATAAACTTATGTGAAATAACATGGAGGTTGTATTTTATTTTCTACTTAAACTATGGGTCCAAATTATTATGAGTTGTCATGTCAATTGTTTTGACGTTGTTGAATTCAAGGGGGTTGGTCTTGGAATTTATTAGGATAAATAAAGAGCTATGAAAAAACCATAGATAGAGGAAACCATTCTTATGTGTACTCCTAACCCCCCTATTTAACAAAACAAGGTATTCCCACATAGGAAAAACACCATAAGTAGCCGTTCACAAAACTAGAAAAAATATCATAAATCCAATCTTTTTAGATGGTTAAAATCCTCTAAGAGGGAAATATTTCATGGCCCCAACCAAAGTGGAAACTTGAAGAAATATGTTAATGAAAAGTAAAAATATTTCACACGGGAGTTTCTCACAATCGATCATTAGAAAATGACCCTCCATGCTCTTTAAATATATATCATGGACCAATTAGGTGTGAAGACATGGATCAATATAGTTTCTAATATTGAGGAAAATATGATCCATCATATCACTCTATTTCTAGGAAAAATATTAACCATCAAATTACATGACTACAAATGCATACTAATGCATACTAAAGAAATATATATATTTTTAATTAAAATCATCATAGATGAAGCTGATCTTAACTAACTTTGAAGTGTCTAAATATCCTAGCCTCCCCCCCCCCTCCCTTAAGTATAAATTGATATAGGAATGAAGGATTTGCAAAAGTGACACATTACGATAAGAAAGGAGGCATTAAATCATATGCCATCTATTACCGCCTAAACTAGAACCATTATGAAAATTCCCAATGTAGGTGATAACTAGAGAAACAAGAGAGGAATTGCACCACTTTAACATCAATACACTTTACCCTACACTTTAGGGTAACTCCTAGAAGCCATAGAGGGTATCCCAAATAATGAAAGTAAACCTATTCGAGTGAAATACAAGCATCTGATCAAACAATATAACTTAGTTAATCTATGGTATATGTAACAATACTATGTGTTAGGATTCCAATTAGTGACTACAATACTCTAAATATATTCAACTAGATACAATTAATATGAACCACAATTAAATCCACTTCAAAGAAAAGATAAGAGCTAGTGTATGTTTGTGACAAATATAATGTGTATGATAAACTATATTAACAATTTCATATTTATCCCCGGATGCATGTGACCACATGGCAACCCACACCATGGATGATTTTAGGGGCTAAATTTCACTCATGGGCTAATTTTCCATGGTTTTTCCAAAAATGAGATTCGTTATTCTAAAAATGATTCGCCCAAATTCTATAGGATAAAATTATTTTACCTTAAAAATCGCCAAAATTTTATAAAAACTATATACAATCCTTATAAATTTGAAGATTTTTACAAAAATATCGCCAAACATTTATAGTTGGCATATGAAGAATTAGTAAGATTCGCCAAGGTTTCTACATTTTAAAATAAATTTCCATCCTTAAAATCATCCTTGACCCACACCCACTCTCGCCACACGTGCCGCGAGGACTGGACATGTGCCACATCACCCCCCTCATGATCCTTAACTACCCCCCTACTAGTCCCATGGCCCCTGCCCCACACCAACACACTCTTTGTATTATTTTGAAGCTCCCACGCTCCAACGGTCCGACGACCATAATGACATCGTATGTGACCCCACCCTCCCTGGTGCTCTTCCTTTGGTTGTTTGTGTACACTCCCCTCACTTTCACCTCGCCTCCGCTGTAGACAAGCTCTAAGCACTCCTTAGATGTCGCCCCTCTATGCTAAGAGCTAGGTGGTGACTCTCCTCTATGCATTGTCCCCCCAATTTCTCCCCCATGCCTCCTTTTTAGCGCGCCACCCCTGTTAATGTTTAAGCCATTATTATAGTTCTTTGCATTTCAATAGATAACAACAACATAAGACAAGATCACTGAGAAATACACAATCACAAGAGACATAACATTTATCATGGGAAACCCTCTATGGGAAGAAAACCCAGCAAAACTTTTGTATTATAGATAGCTAATACAATGCCAAGAGATAACTTAATCTAATATAGAAGATCCTCTCCCAAAGATGCGCCACTCTCTCTCTCTCTCTCTTCTTCAATTTCAATTCTGAAACTTGTCTCTCAAATGAGCAAGTGAGGTGTGTGTCTAAGTGAGGCACTAGCCTCCTTATTTATACTAATCTAGCATGTGTGAATTGTCTCTTCACTAGCAGGGTCGAGTTCTTAATCTAGGTGGTTATAGCCACCTTTATTATATTTCGGGGCCTCTTTGATATATGTTGGGTCCTACTTCTTCTTTTTCCTTTTACAATTACATTATGACCAATCCGCAAAAGGGGATTCGGTCCTTTTACAATAGCCGACATGATCAATCCACAATCAGGATTGATCCAATGAATAATATATCAAGTAATAATAAGAATACACTTTGCAGTTACATTATTTCAACACTCCCCCTTAACAAGAAGGGTATTCTTGAACAACATCAGGTGAGAGAGAGAGGACAACATCATCAACAACATCAAGTGGGTGAGAGGACAACATCATCAATATCATATTGGAAAACTAACTGGCATATCTATAAATCATCGAAAGTTTTCTTCATCGGCAACATCGTCATTCTCAAAGGAATGCAATCATCATCTGCATCAATATGTATTAGTATAAAACTAATACATCATCATCATCACAACACGAGGATGGCTCATCATAATACAGGACTGGCTTTACATCACAACTATCAAGTTGGAAGCTCAGTACTCATCTTTCTTTATGTCATAACAATCAAGATGGAAGCAAGATACTAGACTGGCTTTATGTCATAGCTTCTCAAGATGGAAGCACAGTACTAGTCTCATCCCAACGTCTTTCTTTACGTCACAACTCTTAAGCTGTAATCAAGATACTAGATTGGCTTTACGTCACAGCTGTTAAGCCAGAAGCACAATACTAATCTCATCACATCTTCTTTCTTTACATCATAACCATCAGGTTGGAGGCAAGATACTAGGTTGGATTTACGTAACGGTTGTCAAGACAGAAGCACAGTACTAGTCTCATCACATCATATTGCTTTACGGCACAACCATCAGGTTGGAAGCAAGATACTAGATTGGCTTTACGTCACAACTGTCAAGCTAGAAGCACAATACTAGTCTCATCTCATCGTCTTGCTTTACGTCATAGAAATAAAGATGAAAGAAAGATAATTATCCTGCTTTACATCACAACAATCAATATGGAAGCAGGATACTAGACTGGCTTTACGTCGCAACTATCAAGCCGAAAGCACAATTCTAGTCTCATCACATCGTCTTGCTTTACGTCACAACAATAAAGATGGAAGCAAGAGATGTCTTATCACAACAACTACTCCGCCTTTCAAGGAAGGTCCTTTCAGACTATACCAAGATTATCTCAAAAGTGCTCAAACTTTACACGAGATAGAGGCTTGGTCAACACATTAGCAACCAGTTCATCCATGCTAAAGTACTGGAGCTTTATGTCTCCTCTCTGCACCATGCCACAGATGTAATGATATCAGATCTCTATGTCTTCGACCTGTCATGGAATACAGGATTCTCTGTCATCTTAATGCAGGTTTGGTTGTCACATAGGATCATGGTTGCTTCCATCTCTAGGTCAAATAGGTCGATCAACAACTTTCAAATCCATATAGATTCACATATGGCATAACATGCAACAATGTATTATGATTCTGTTGTGCTGAGAGCAATGTTGGATTTCTTCCTACTCTGCCACGAGATCATGGATGATCCCAAACTGAAACAACATCCTCAAGTGATTTTCCTTTCAGAAACACTTCCTGCCCAATCTGCATCAGTATATCCACTCAATGTGAAATCATGATCTCCATCATTGCTGAGACCACAATCTATTGTACCCTTAAGGTACCTCATCACATGTTTTGCAGCCACTAGGTGAACATGTCTGGGTTCTACCAGAAACTGACTCAAGGTGTTCATGACAAAACAAATGTTTGGTCTGGTGTTCGTCAGGTACATTAGCGATCCAATAATCTATCTGTATAGCATGGCATCAATTAATTATGACGAAGTGTCAAACATAAGCTTCATCTTTGCTTCCATGGGTGTATTCATGGACTTGCATTCCACCATGTCGAATCTCTTCAGGATTTTGACTGCATACTTCCCTTGGTTAAGGAAGATCCTTTCTGGACTCTTCCATACCTCAAGATCTAAGAAATAATGCATTAGGCCAAGGTATTTCATTTCAAATTTTGAGGCAAGTCTCTTCTTACATTCAGTGATGAGCTTTTCTTCTCTAGTTAAGAATAATTCATCCAGATATAGCAGTAATATTACTGACTCATCGTTCATAACCTTGAAGTAGAGGTTAGAATCTTTTTTACTCTTGGTAAAGCCCAATCTTGTCAGGAAACTATTTATCTGGCCATACCAAGCTCTAGGAGCTTGCTTCAATCCGTATAATGTTTTCTTCAATTTGCAGGCATGAGACTTCCTGTTTTCAACTTCAAATGCTTGAGGTTTCTCTATATACACTTCCTCTTCGATGACACCATTTAGGAGAGTTGTCTTCACATCCATCTGGTGTAACTTCCACTTCATCTTAGCTGCAAGAGATATGATGGTTCTGATCGAAGTGTATCTGGCTACAGGAGCGAATGTCTCTTCATAGTCAATGCCTTCCTTTTGAGAAAATCCACGAGCAACAAATTTTTCTTTATACTTCTCAATACTTCCATCAGCAACATGTTTTATTTTGAAGAGCCATTTGGAGGATACCACATCTTTACTCGTCGGTCTGGGAACTCTTTCCCATACTTCGTTCTTTATTATGGATTGGTATTCCTCTGTCATGGCATCTGCCCATTCTTTCCTCTGAATGGCTTCTTCAAAGAAGGTATCCTCCTCCTCTAGAAGATCACACATCAAAGCTATATAACTAGAGAATGGATTTGGTCTTTTTATCTGTCTCGTAGTTCCTTCGGGAACACCATACTTCTCTCCATCTTGAATAATCCCTCTAGCCCAAGATGGCTTTATTTTATGGAGGATCTTCATCTGAGGAGGTTCTTGAACTTATAATATATCATGGTATTCTATAGTTTCCTCATCAGGGGAAGTTACGACTTCCCTCACTTGTTCTGCGGCTCTGGGAACCTACCTCACTGCAGTTATGGGGATTATGGGTTCCTCTTCATATACTTCTTCAAGCTGGCCTTTTTTTTATTTCTTGAGCGCTGCATATTCATCAAAGGTCACATCCCTTCTGATATCAATGTGACGGTGACTTGGTATATAGATTTTGAAGGCCTTGGAGACCTCACAATATCCCACAAATATTCCCTTATTTCCTGAAGGTTCTAGCTTGTTTCTCTTCTCTTTCAGTATATGAATAAATATTGGGCAACCAAATATTTTGAGATGGCTCACCTCTAACTTCTTTCCGGTAAACATATCTTTCGGGGTCTTGAGCCCAAGTGCACTATGGGACAATCGGTTATGCACATATACAGTTGTCATTGTTGCTTCTGCCCATAAGAACATAGGAATATATTGATCATGGATCATAGTCTTCACAACTTTCATTATCATTATGTTCTTCCGTTCATCTACACCATTTTGTTGGGGATTATAGGGAGTGGTGAGTTCCCTCTTGAACCCAACATCATTGCAGAAGTTCAAAAATTCTTTTGAGGTATATTCTCCTCCATTTTCTGACCTGAGTATCTTAATCTTTCTTTCAGAAAGATTCTCTATCAAGTCTTTGAATTCCTTGAACTTGATGAACACTTCATCTTTAGATTTCAAAAAATATACCCAGGTATTACGAGAATAATCATCAATAAATGATACATAATATACATACCCACTAATGGAGGATGATGGCATTAGGCCACATACATCAGAATGAATGAGATCTAGGACTCCTTCTTCTTTGATGTCTCTCTTCGAAAAAGGTTTCTTGATGTTCTTCCCTTGTGCACATCCATTGAATACGCCTTCATGGTCAACCTTGAGTTCTGGTAAACCTGTGACCGCTTTGCATATGTATGGTAGCACCTTGTAGTTGATGTGAGATAATCTTCTATGCCAAATTTCACATGAGTTTCCAATGGCATGGGTCATGGCAGCCTCTGAGTGACCCTTTATTTTATACAAGCCATTTTCTTCACTTCCAATGATGATTGCCTCATTTAAGGTTTCTTCTTTGGCCCACATAAGAACTTCTCCATCTATAAAGGAAACTCTGAAGCCTTTCTTTTCTAAAGATGAAATGGAGAGTAGGTTCTTAGTCAAACCTGGTACATATAGTATGCCCTTCATTTTTAGAGAATTCCCTGAATTCAGTTTGTAGTTTGATTCTCCCACTCCCTTGATGGGATATTGGTAATCATCTCCAAGTGTCACTTTCTGAGAAAACTTATTTTCTGAGATACAAGAGAGAATGTCTCTTTGTCTCATCATGTGCTTGGATGCACCACTATCAATGAGCCAAGTGTCCTCTCCAGGTGTTACAGATACTGAGAGGGCCGATATTAAGACATGGTCTTTGATCTTCTCTCTTATCATCTTTGCGGGTGGTTCTCCATCTTTGACTATATGGGCATGGTGCCTCTTATGCTTTCTCTTGTATTCTTATCATCTAGCTGGACAAAATTTTGCAATGTGTCTCATCTTGTCACAATGGTAGCATTGTATAGATGAGTAATCTCTTTCCTTTCATTGTCCTTTCTTCTGAAATCTCCTTGGATGAGATTCTTTATTATTGAATTTGTTTGGCGGTTGAGGCTCTTTATGAGTCTCCTTTTGGAAGTAGGGTTTCTTCCTTCCTCTTTTGGTGTCAGTATCTAGGTCTTGATCATCATCTCTTGCGAGTAGCGCTTCATGATTAGTGTAGTGTCCCTAAGGACGAGCCCCGTTGTAAATCATGATATATGAAATGAATTGTAAACATGTTCCATAGGCTGGTGAGCCAAGTTTTGTATAAGCTGGTAGGCTTATGTGTTTGTTAGGCCAGGGAGCCTAAGTATTGAAGGCCAGGAGCCTGCTGATGTACTTGCATGTATGCAGAATGATTAATAAAATATAAACACCGTCAGGTGCAGACCGACCATGATGAATGAGTGAAGGGGGATTGAGTGTCCACAGAGTGGGAAAAGGATTAGGGGATGGAAGGTGGGAAAAAGGGGATAAGTGTTGAGCCTAGGGGCTAAGCCTAGGGGGCTTAAGCCTGGGAATAATATTTTAATATTATTTCCCAAAAGACATGTGTATTTTATTTTTATCCTAAGTTCTTGGCAAGGGAAAACCTGCAAAAGGGATGCATGCTATGGGAATGCATGCATTTCCCAGGGTGACAAGTGTCAACCCTGGTGCATGCAAATATAATAGCCGAGATAAACCGTGTGAGTGGGATCTTCTCCATTCTACCCGACCGTCTGAGCGTGAACCCGTCCGACCTCTGCAAGAATACCCTGGTACAACCCTGAAGACGGTAAAAGCCTATGTTGATTTGGGAGATAGCCGGTACATCCTCAGTCTGAGCAGTTGGAGCTTGTGCGAAGGATCTTTGCACCCCTCGTACAATCCTGCAACCAAAACCGTGAGACTATCCCGTGATTGGTGAACCTGTTTGGGAAGCGCGTGTCTGTTTTTCCCAATTGGTTGTTGCAGCCACGTAGTGTTGGACTGCGCGTGGCATACTGGCCAGAGTAAGCTGTGATGAGATTGTGTATGACCTCTCTTCTGGTGAGGGAGGCGACTGTGGTTGGAAGAGGCAGGTTGTCAGGACTGTGAGAAACTTTTTCCAGGTGAAAGAGTTTGCTGGGAAGTGGTTTCTTCCAGAGAGTTCCCAGCACCATATACGGGCTCTGAGACTTCCTGATCTGGCCAGTTTCCGAGACCGAGAGAGGGAGGTTAACACCGATGGACTGTGCGTGTGAAGGTGTATACTCCCGGGTGGAACAGGCATGTGGGGAATGAGAGTCTGGTAGTAGTGGGTGTAAGATGGCATCTTTGGGAAGAATCCTTCCAGATATTTCTGTGTTGTTTTCCCTGTAACCTCAGCCTAGCCTAGGATTCCTTGCCTTGGGGTGGAGCTCAGTCCCAGCTCGGGGGTGACCCACTGTTGAGATGATGATCAGTGTGGTCTAAGGCTGGGAGGTTCGTGGAAGGCCTGCACTTGGTTGGTGGATTTCACCACTGTTACAAGATAAGTATCTAACTATGTTCTTATCACATTTTGCATGACTGTGCTACATAAATTATCATGATTTATGCTGTGTATATGAATTATTGTTAAATGCTATGTATTGTTTAATTATAGCAGTAAAAGTATATGTTTACTCTGAGTTAAATGTATTTCTTTACTCGAATGGATGTGATTATATAATGCCTGTACGAATTATGTAAAAGTGTGTGTACAGATTGTTACATAGTGCGTTATAAGCTCTGGGTAAGCAAAATGGTACACTACAAATTGGTATCAGAGCGAAGGTTTCGACACTGAGCCTAGATGGGCCAGTGGAGTGGTCGTTGGACCGAGAATGTGAAGGGAATTGGGCCTGGAATGGCCAATTTCGGACCTTGGTTTGTTCTAGTGTGTCAAGTAGTTGCTTGACCGCGCTTACGAGCTCAGGAGGTTTAGTGGTGCAGTGAAACCGCAGTCGGTGTGGTCTATGGCCACGGGGAGATAGGTATCTACACCAATGGTGTTATAACCTTAAGATCTGTTTGGGAGGGAAGACGAGCCCTTGTGACCGTCGGATCTGGGAAAATGTGTGTAAGGATTAAAATTCCTTTGGAAATGGCACAGGAGTGTGGAAATCGCGATACGTGAAATCCCGAATTAGTTAGAAACCGTCTGATCCATCAGATCTCGACTGGAAAACCCGACAACCGTTGGATCTATCGGGAGGTGTCTGAAGGTTAAAACCTCAGTGATTAAAGGTGAAAGCCCAAAATAGATCTAGATTGTCTGAAAAACGGAGGACACGTGTCGTGAGATTTTCCATTTCAGGAAATCGAGAATCGCGATATCAGGAGTCCTGGTAACAAGGGATCAGGACTTTCTATGATGGAAACCTCGGAACATTCGTGGACCATCCGATTTGAGATGGCCACGTGTTGTGAGACTCCCTGTTTCGAGGATCAGGGATTCGGAAGTTCCGATGACAAGAACTCAGACTTTCGTCATGATAAATCCCGACCATACTGTCAAGACATTAGCATGTGACTAAGTCCCAATGAACGGACGAGATTCCTTTGGGAAATCTCAGGGTCTGTAAAGACCGTTCGATGTGAGAAAGATCTGACCGTTGGATTTACACGGGGAATTTCATATCGGGGATTGGGTGTTGGAAATCCCGACATCACTACAACAGGAATCGCGAAATCGTGAAACGCGATATCCTGATGGACAAAAGAACCATGTGGGGGCCACAGGATCTGAGAGGTGGACAGGTGGCATGTCGTTTCGGGTTTTCACGGTGAGAAGTCCCGAAAATTTATGCATTTAGGATTCGCGATATTGCGAACTCCGAAACGACGATGGAGTGAGGGAGCATTGAATAGTCAATCGTGCGAGTGTATCGGAGAAACTACATATCGGGGTTCGGGAGTCGGTAAAGCAAGTTGTCCGACATCGCGAGTGCCGACATCGCGAATGCCGAAATCGTGATAGGGAAAACCCCGATAAGGGTAAAAGACTGTGGTCTTAGGAGAGGCGGTCACATGGACCTCGGCATAGCCCCGGAGGGGGGGGGGCTAAGGCAAAAGGCGCATTGACAAATCGGGGATCAAAGTTCGTGGGGACAGGAACTCATGTCGTCGAGGATCATGAAACCCCGACACTCGAAGCTTCAATTGGGAGATGTTCCACGTAGACACATGAATAGTACCACGTGCCAGCGAGTGGGAGGACAAGGCAAGAGTGGTGGGACCCTAATGATGTCACCGAAGGTGACGAGGATCCTCCGAAACACACCACGTACCACTACGGTTGAGGGTGATAGCTGTGCTGTAGACCCGTAGAATAAGGTAAATTGGAATTTCGGAAGTCGGGGGTGGGGAAGGAGAGTGAAACGGGAGTTCTCCAGTACCGAAACTACGAAACCCTGAAACTCAAGGTCCCGAAAGTCTCAAAATACCAAAAAATGAAGTTTCAAACACCCGAAAAATACAGAGCTGAACAGAGCTCAGAAAATTCGTGAAATTGAAACACTTTCTTAAACTCGATTGTCACTAAAGATGAGGAATTGTCAAGAAAACGAAGGCTCGACAAATTCGAGTCATCTGCCCATTATATTGCAGAAGACTGACGAGTGCCAGAACTGTTTGGAATTTGCCACAAAATGCAAGAAATGGAAGAGATACATAATACTTCTAGTTCAAAAAACTTATTTAAAACGAAATGTCTTTTATTTTGTTCAAACGAGCTTATAAATATTGTGGAATGTTCGTGAAGGTTTAATGGACAGACAAACTTCGAATTGAATTGCACAGTGCGTGTGCAGAGTTCAACGAAGGTAAGGATTCCAGTTAACCAACGTCGAGTATGGAGTGGGGAAGAGTGCAGATTACCCCTGAAATATAAGACGAACGAGAAGGAAAGGATGTTAACCTAGGAGTCGAAGGATCGAACTCTAATGGGCATGGAAAGGAGATGGATAAGGAAGGACACATGATCAAAATCATTGAAAGGCTGCAAAGAGAGGCCAAGGCTCGCCGAGATGATAGCCGAAAACTTATGAAAGTCAGGGATCGACAGGGTGAGCTAAACTTAAAATTTTTGAAGAGCCTGGAAAGAATAGAGAAGAAAATTGATAAGGGAAGAGACTTAAGTACGACAGAGAGTCACAAAACCCATGAAAGAAGAAGAAGGTCGAGGAGCGGTAGCCGACATCTTAGTCACTCCCAAAGACATTCTGATAGGAAGACACACAATAGTTCAAGCCCGTCCCCTACAAGAAAACATCAAAAATATGGAAAGGAGGAATTGAAAGGAGAGATGAACAAGATTAAGCCTCCAACATTCGATGGATAACATAAGAAGGAGGAAGATGCCGAGACCTGGTTGCTTGGCATGAAGAAATACTTCCAACTGCAGAATTATTTTGCTCATACAGAAGGAAGAATTGCAATGTACCAACTGAAAGGAAAAGTGTCCATGTGGTGGGATCAGTTTGTGCAGGTACAACACATCAGAGAGAAAGAGGTCACTTGGAAGGAATTTAAGAGGTATTTCGAGAAGAAATTCCTGACTAAACGATACTATGACAGAAAGATGAAGGAGTTCTTCGAACTCAAGTTGGGCAGTATGACCATTGATGAGTATGAACGAAGTTTTCTGGAACTACTGAAGTATGTTCCATTCATCAAAGACGAGGCTATTAAAATTCAGAGGTATCTGAGTGGACTTCCACCTTCCATTGGTGACAAGATTCAATATGATGATCCTAATACCATGGAAGAAACAATAAGAAGGTCGAAATGCCTATACGAACAACAAAGAGAAAAGCCTACCTTTCGGAAGGCTTGGGATGACCGGAAGAGGTTTAAGACAGAACAGAGACATAAGGGAAACATACCTCCCTTTTTCAGAAACAGTCTTCAAGGACAACCATCATTTAGAGAGCCGAGAATGACTGAAGAGAGACCACAAAGACAGAGACAGGCGCCCATTCAGTGTTGGGTCTCTCAAGGAAACCACAAGTACAGAGATTGTCCCCATAAAAATGGCAAGGCGAGAACTGTACATACTGTTCAGCAAGATGAAACAGTGGAGGATATGGGCAACAGAATGCTGAGGATATACGCAGCCCTGGAGAATAAGCAAGCAAAATTTCAATCGCACATGATTGAAGTGGAAGGTACGATCAGCAACCGACCACTTGTTATTTTAATTGATTCAGGGGCTAGCCATAGTTATGTAGATCCTAGAGTAGTGGATAGTTTGCATCTAATGAGAAGCAAACATGAGAAGTATTGGTTAGTGCAGTTAGCCACAGGGACCAAGAGGAAGGTCACTGAATTGGTTAAGTCCTGTTCAGTGGAAATGAAAGGAATGAGCACTAAGACTGAATTGAACATTCTGCCTTTAGGCTCATATGATTTCTTAATTGGGATGGACTGGTTGGACCAGCACCATGCCCTTCTGGATTGCCGTAACAAGAGGTTCACATGCCTGAATGAAGAGGGAAATCAGGTAACAGTCCAAGGAATTCCCAGAGCCGTGGCTGTGAGGGAAATCTCAGCCATGCAGCTGAAGAAATGTTACCGGAAAGGCTGTCAATTATTTGCAGCTCGAGTGGAAGGAGAATCCCAAGATGTCGTATTGAATTTGGAAGACCATGAAGTACTCAAGGAGTTCAAGGATGTATTTCAGGAGGTACCTGGACTACCTCCGAGGAGGGACATCAATTTTTCTATAAATTTGATGCCTGGAACAACTCCGGTTTCGAAAGATCCTTATAGAATGAGTACGCCAGAGCTGAAAGAGTTTCAATTGCATCTCGAAGAGCTACTAAAGAAAGGTTACATTCGCCCCAATGTGTCACCGTGGGGAGCCCCAGTCCTATTCGTGAAGAAGAAAGATGGGACGTTGAGGTTGTGCATTGATTTTCGGCAGTTGAATAAGGTTACTGTCAAGAACAAGTATCCTCTGCCAAGGATTGATGATATTTTTGATCAATTGAAGGATGCGAAAATATTTTCGAAAATAGATCTCCGATCAGGATATCACCAAGTGAGAATAAAGGATGAAGACATCAGGAAGACCGCCTTTAGAACAAGGTATGGTCATTATGAGTTCACAGTGGTGCCGTTTGGACTGTCCAACGCGCCTGTTGTTTTCATGTGCTTAATGAATGGAGTGTTTAGAAATTATTTGGACAAGTTTGTCATAGTCTTCCTGGAAGATATATTGGTGTATTCCAAGACAGAGGAAGAACATGAGCAACACCTGATAATGGTGCTGCAGGTGTTGAGAGAACACCAATTGTATGCAAAACTGAGCAAGTGCTCTTTTTACCAAAGGCAGATCCATTATTTGGGGCACATAATATCTGAAGAAGGGATCACTGTGGATCCTGAAAAGGTACAGGCCATTCAAGAATGGCCAGTGCCAAGGAATGTTGATTTGCAGTACAAAAATCTTGTAGCAAAGCTACAACAACGTGAGAGACAACAGACCAAATAAAGTTACACCTTGGGAACTAATGGTTTACTTATGTATAAAAACAGAGTGTATGTACCCAATGTCCGAGAATTGAAGCTGGCAATTCTAAAGGAGATGCATAACGTGGCTTATGCTAGACATCCTGGATATCAGAAGACTGTGGCAGCAGTCAAAAGCCATTATTTGTGGCCGAGTTTGAAGAAATAAATCGTTGAATACATCGCAAGATGCATGGAGTGCCAAAAGGTTAAGGCTGAGCATAGGCACCCAGAAGGGTTTTTGCAGCCTTTACCTATTCCTGAATGCAAATGGGACATGGTAACAATGGATTTTATCACCAGACTACCTACAACAATCAAGCAACAAGATTCAATCATGGTGGTGGTGGACAAGCTTACTAAAGCTGCCCATTTTATTCCACTGAAAACCACCCACAGAGCAGCAAATGTTGCTGACATTTTCCTAAAATAAGTTGCACGCTTGCATGGAATTCCTAAGACAATTGTGTCTGATAGGGACCCAAAATTCACTTCGAATTTCTGGAAAGGACTGTTCAAAGGATTTGGAACGAATCTGAACTTTAGTACAATGTATCATCCTGAGTCTAATGGGTAGACAGAGACAATAAATAGAGTAATAGAAGACATGCTGAGAATGTATGTGATGGATAAACCATCAAGGTGGGAAGACTACCTGCATTTGGTAGAATTCGCCTACAATAATGGGTATCATACATCTCTGAAGATGAACCCATTCGAAGCACCTTATGGAAGAAAGTGCAACACTCCAGTGAGCTAGGATAATCCAGCTCACAGAGTAGTAGTTGGACCTGAACTACTCAAAGAGATGGAAGATCAAATGATAAAAATCAAACAGAATCTGAAAGCTTCCCAGGACAGGAAGAAAAGTTATGCTGATAGTAACAGAACCCATAGAGAATTCAAAGTGGGCGACCATGTTTTCCTGAAAGTGAAAACTAATAGGAGTTCCCTGAAGCTGGGAAGTTGCGCCAAGTTGGTAGCAAGATTTTCTGGGCCATTTGAGATCCTGGAAAGGATTGGGCCAGTTGCATACATGCTTGCATTACCTGCATCTATGAATGTACATAATGTGTTTAATGTTTCACTGCTTAAGAAATATGTACCTGATGCTAATCATGCTATCGATTGGACTGCGATTCAGGTGGAACCAGAAGGTGTCCTACAAGTGCATCCTGTGTGCATATTGGACAGGAAAAGAAAACAGCTCCGGAATCGAGCTATAGAGCTTCTAAAGGTCCAGTGGACCTGGTACGGTCCTGAAGACTTGACATGGGAGCATGAAGAAGTAATGCGGGCCGAGTAACCGCATATTTTTGAAAATTTTGAAAGACTTGCAGAGACAATGTAAGTTGCATTGAGGATAGTGCAAAAATAAGGTGAGGGGGATTGTAGTGTCCCCAAGGCCGAGCCCCATTGCAAATCATGATATATGAAATGAATTGGAAACATGTTCTATAGGATGGTGAGCCAAATTTTGTATAAGCTGGTAGGCTTATGTGTTTGTTAGGCCAGGGAGCTTAAGTGTTGAAGGCCAGGAGCCTGCTGATGTACTTGTATGTATGCAGAATGATTAATCAAATATAAACACCGCCAGGTGCAGACCGACCACGATGAATGAGTGAAGGGGGACTGAGCGTCCACAGAGTGGGAAAGAGATTAGGGGCTGGAAGGTGGGAAAAAGGGGCTAAGTGTTGAGCCTAGGGGCTAAGCCTAGGGGGCTTAATCCTGGGAATAATATTTTAATATTATTTCCCAAAAGACATGTGTATTTTATTTTTATCCTAAGTTCTTGGCAAGGGAAAACGTGCAAAAGGGATGCATGCTATGGGAACACATGCATTTCCCAGGGTGACAAGTGTCAACCCTGGTGCATGCAAATATAATAGCCGAGATGAACAGTGTGAGGGGGATCTTCTCCATTCTACCCGACCGTCTGAGCGTGAACCCGTCCGACCTCTGCAAGAATACCCTGGTACAACCCTGAAGGCAGTAAAAGCATGTGTTTATTTGGGAGATAACCGGTACATCCTCAGTCTGAGCAGTTGGAGCTTGCACGCGGGATCTTTGCACCCCTCGTACAATCCTGAAACCAAAACCGTGAGACTATCCTGTGATTTTTGAACCTATTTGGGAAGCACATGTATGTTTTTCCCAATTGGTTGTTGCGGCCACGCATTACTGGGCTGCGCGTGGCATACTGGCCAGAGTAAGCTGTGCTGAGCTTGTGTATGACCTCTCTTCTGGTGAGGGAGGCGACTGTGGTTGGAAGAGGCAGGTTGTCAGGCCTGTGAGCAACTGTTTCTAGGTGAAAGAGTTTGCTAGGAAGTGGTTTCTTCTAGAGAGTGCCCAGCACTAGCTACTGGCTCTGAGACTTCCTGATCCAGCCTGCTGCCGAGACCCAGAGAGGGAGGTTAGCGCCGATGGACTGTGCATGTGAAGGTGTATACTCCCGGGAAGAACATGCATGTGGGGAATGAGAGTCTGGTAGTAGTGGGCGTAAGATGGCATCTTTGGGAAGAATCCTTCCAGATATTTCTTTGTTTTTTTCCCTGTAACCTCAGCCTAGCCTAGGATTCCTTGCCTTGGGGTGGAGCTCAGTCCCAGCTCGGGGTTGACCCACTGTTGAGATGATGAGAAGTGTGGTCTAAGGCTGGGAGGTTCATGGAAGGCCTGCACTTGGTTGGTGGATTTCACCACTGTTACAAGATAAGTATTTAACTATGTTCTTATCACATTTTGCATGGCTGTGCTACATAAATTATCATGATTTCCGTTGTTTATATGAATTACTGTTAAATTCTATGGATTGTTTAATCGTAGTAGTAAAATTATATGTTTACTCTGAGTTAAATGTATTTATTTACTTGAATGCATGTGATTATATAATGCCTGTACAAATTATTTAAAAGTGTGTGTACAGATTTATACATAGTGTGTTATAAGCTCTGGGTAAGCAAAAAGGTACACTACAATTAGCTACTCTTGTTTCTTCTTGGATGCATTATTCCCATAGACTATCATACTTCAGTTTCTCCGTTCTGGCACATATCATTTGGATGAATGAATCCCAATGTCTTGTGAGACCATTTAGGGCTGTCATTATGAGTTTGTCTTCGTCTATGGTATCTCCAATCGCTTCTAACTTTTCTTTGAATTATGATATTCTAGAGAAATATTCCTGAGTTGTTTCTCCTTTCTGCATTCTTGTATTCTTCAGTTGAGTTCTTAGATTATTCTTTTGGTTTATGTTCTTTCCTTCATACAGTCTGGTCAAGGCATAAAACATTTATTTCAGAGTCTTCTTAGATGACACATAAGGAATCAGGTGCTCTTTGATTGAGTTTGCAATGATTCTTTTGTCCCTCATTGTGTCCTTTTGATGCTTGGCTTTTTTTGCAGCATCGTCGGGTTCCCAAATTTCTCCTTTGATGAATTTTGCTAGGTAATTCTCTTCAAGAACAAGTCCAATCCTATACTTCCAGGCACAGAAGTTTTCCACACCTTCCATCTTGTCAACAAGCTTAGTTCTTGCAGACATCTTTTACTTGGAGCTAGGAAAATGGCCGAAAAATGAAAATGCTCAAAATAAAATTCCAAACTTACCAAGAGGTGTGCTTGGCTGAGGCTGAGTGGCCATGGTAGGTGCACCTCCTCATCTCCTCACCTTCCATTCCTAGAAAACATGGATGTCTTTAATCTCTTTGGTCTGGGTTCCCTACGACAATTTATTGACAACTAAGAAGAAGAGATCTCTCACTCCCTCCCATCATCACGTCGCACCTCCAGGCATCGATGAAGCTTCTGGGTGGTCAAAAATCTCCTCGCTCATGCCCTCCTCAGCCTCCCTGGTGTCTTTTCTCCTATCCCTTCTATCTCAGCTCAATCAACCCACTCCCCCATAGCTTCCCCCCCCCCTCTGCTCTGGCCTATCCCAACACTTGTCCTCCTCCCTCTACAGATCCTCCCACCTTCTAGACGCCTCTCGAGACACCTAGCATCAATGCTTAGGGGACACCTCCAGGAATGAGTGGCAC
This sequence comes from Picea engelmannii, assembly GCA_009831015.1. Taxonomy (NCBI): domain Eukaryota; kingdom Viridiplantae; phylum Streptophyta; class Pinopsida; order Pinales; family Pinaceae; genus Picea; species Picea engelmannii. The sequence continues at coordinate 615,976 of ML778657.1, read as the reverse complement.
GTTGATAGCTCCAGTCAGGCATAGCTTGATGACAACGATGACCCCAAGTATGAAAAACACGCTAACTTCCCCAAGCATGCAGATCTCGTTGAATTTTCCTGACATCAAAATAACATGCCTCCCAGTAAAACACCCGTCCATGGACAACTCTATCTCGGCTAATGACAATGATAGTGACTTTGGTGGTTGTCCATTCATAGATTAAAATCTTATGGATACTCCCCCATCCTTGATGTTGAGGCCTATGCACCACTTCTCAAGTTTTTTTAAGGTTTATTTGGATATTTACAAGATTCTCTAGTTTCCGTTAAAATCCACATGAACCACTAAAACTCAGTTTTATTTTTGGATATGCCTGGTTTTTCATTAAGGGAAGGCATAATTCCATGCCTGGTTTCCCACTAAGGGTAATCTTTGTATTTTCTTGACTATATTTTACTTCACTATATTTTAATAGAATACACTTTCGGCTTACAAAAAAAAATTCATATTTATATTAAGTCTATCACTCAACAGACAAAACTCACAAGAGGACATAATCACTTTCAGTTATGTTAAGGAACAAAGAGTGAATACATTTAGAATAAATAAAAGATGCAATGTGTCTTGTCTTCACCACTTGATTATATGTTAAGAGAGGAGAATATTATGGCTTTCCTTGCACTTCTAAATCTATTTTTATGAAAGGAAATATAGAAATTTCATACTTAGATGATGAAATTACCATCCAAAAGAAATTATGTAAAAGAGAGAAAGATTTATTGAATGTTTCCACATGGGAAAAAAATATTCTATGAAAAAAAAGTAAAAAAATGTTATATACAAGATATAAATATAAGTAAACATTAACTAACCAATAACATGAAATCTATTTTTATGAAAGGAAATATAGAAATTTCATACTTAGATAATGAAATTACCATCCAAGAGAAATTATGTAAAAGAGAGAAAGATTTATTGAATGTTTCCACATGGGAAAGAAATATTCTATGAAAAAATAGTAAAAAAATGTTATATACAAGATATAAATATAAATAAACATTAACTAACCAATAACATGAAAAATAGATGGCCAATCTCCATAGGGTTTCAAAAGATATCACTTGGAATTCACCAAATTAATATATAATAATATAATGAAAAATTGACAACATTATAGGTTAATATCTCATATATATATATGTGTGTAATATAAAATTGGTAAACAATATATAAATGAAATAGAGGTTGTGGATGAGAAAGAAAACACCTTGAGGCACAAAATTTTGAGTTTCACCCAATCTGATTCTTAGTATTGCAATTTAGTTTCCAAATTTGAAGATCACCTTAAATCAACCTACAAAATTTTACCTCACACCTTAAAGTTTAAAGTTTAATTTAATAAGGTCAATTTTTCTCCTTGAAAATAGAGATTGAAAATAGAGATCAACAATTAGTATTATATATTTTTAAAAATAAATATGGACATTGCTCACATAATAACATGTTTATGAGACTATGTTCTAAATATATATAGATTGATATTATATATTTTTTAAAATGGATATATGGACATTACTCACATAATACCATGTTTATGACACTATGGACATCAATGTAATCCACTGAATCTTTTAATATGTTAGTTGTTGGGTTAATGCGATAAACCCAAATCGGCTCCAATTAGTTTTAGATGTTATCTCAATTATTATTTTTAGTTTTAGATGTTATCTGAATTATTATTATGGTTGGTGTTTATTTGATCATTCATACATGTTTCAATAAATTTATTAAATTTTTCTTTAACACTTAAAAGAAAGAAATAATTTATTAAATATTAATTATATTATATGTAAGTTGTTAAAGTAATATGATATATCTAATTATTCAAATTTAAGACATTATAATTTATTAAATATTAATTATATTATATGTAAGTTGTTAAAGTAATATGATATATCTAATTATTGAAATTTAAGGCATTATTTATACATGTTGCAAAGAATTTATTAATTTTTTCTTTAAAAATTTTAAAAATTAAATTATTTAATTAAATATTAATTGTCTGATAAACGTTTTTAGTATGTAAAAAATTATTATTTTTTTCTTTAAAAGTTTTAAAAACTGAAATATTTTATTAAATATTAATGGCCTCATAAACCTTTCTAGTGTGCAAGTTGTTTAAATAATATGATACATCTAATTATTCAAATTTAATGCATTATTTATATATGTTCGAAATAATTGATTAAATATCATTATTATCATGGTTTATATAAAATGTAATAATAATGAAATGAAATATTTTATTAAATATTAATTGTATCACAAGATTTTTTTAGTATGAAAATTATTTAAGTAATATGATCTAATTATTCAAATTTATTGCATTATTTTGATGTAAGTTTGAAGTTGATCTGATAAATAACACCAATTTTTATAAGGTGTTATAAGGTTGAAGTTCATGGATGGATGAAAATTACTTTTAATAAAAAAATTAACTTTAAGGTGAAAATTTGTTTTTAATAGAAAAAATTCTAAATCAAAATTAATTTAGTGTAATTATCTTTATTATAAACTTTTAATATGTCATTTATGTTATTTTGTAAATCAAATAAATAAAAAATAAATATGTTTAATTTTTTTTATCAATTTAAAATTTATATAAATGAATTTAGAAAAACAATACATTATCTATTATGATGATGATGATTATTATGGCTTTCATCAGGCCTAGTTTTATTATGGAGATGTCATCCTCTTGATTTTGAAGCAATTTTAGATAGCCTCTTGAGTTTCATGTTATTTAACTTGTTCTTATATATTAAATATCTAGTTATAACTACCTAATATTACATTATAAATAATAATGTAATGTTTATTATTTTTATAAATAAAAATAGAAAAATTGAGTGATTTATATAAATTTCATTTCTATTTAACTATTTTACTATTTAATAAATTTAAAAATTAAAAAAATATAGAAATCTACAATGATAAATAAAACAATATAAAAAAAATAACATATAATTAGGAGGATTTTAATGTGTGAATAGTTGGATTCATGTTAAATATAAGATTGACTTCCATTAAAAAAAAATTGAAGTTTAAGTTTTCGGGTAAGTTGTTGGTTAAATATAAAATTGACTTCCATTAAAAAAAAATTGAAGTTTAAGTTTTCGGGTATGTTGTTGGTTTAATGAGATGAGATATTTATTAATGGTTTATATTTTTTGATATCTAATTTTTTTTATTATTTAAAATTTTTATTATAGGGTAAAACTTTTGATCATTTAAAACATGTATAAATCAATTGATTGATTATAATTTTATTCAACATTATATTATAATCTTACTTAATTTAATAAAACTCAAAATAAAAATATATTTTTTATTATTATCAAAATATATATACATATTTACATTTAAAAATATATTTTTTGATATATTTACATTTAAAAATTTATTTTTTATTATATATATATATATTAACAATATTTTTCATAAATAAATATTTATCATACTTTTATGTCACTTATATATATATGATGATGAAAAAAAATATTTAGATGCAATAAACACTAATGAGAAAAAAACACCCATGGAAAAAAATAAAAATAACATTGAGGTGTAGCTAGTTTTATGGTTGATGTGATGAGCCTAGTCGAAGGCCATGCCAAACATTCAAATAGGGCGTCCGAAAATTTATGCAGCGTGCACCAATAAACTCGATTCGATTCATGTAACCTGTAGCGGACAATTACTTACAGCCAGTGTCTATTACACGCATTACACATTACATAAGACAAAAAGAAATCAAATCCCAAATAATGTACAGCATTGTAATATGCGTCTCGCCCACGATGATGGTCCGATCCACTTGATTTGCCCGCATTAAATGGTGTAGAAAACACCTATTTTATGGTAATTTGTACTTTTGTCCGTCAACGTTCATATTGTCGGTTTAATTTGTACTTTGGACCATCAATTTTCATATAATTTGCTCCTCACGCACAGTGCATTTACCCAATCTTGAAATCCATAGAATTTCAAATCCCATTTGGATCGAATAAAGGCAGACGGGTTTTGACCAACCTATTACATTATCTCATTCAATCCTAGACCTATCTCGATCGTTTTCTAAGAAGATTATTCACTACGTAGTTGTTACATCAAAGCGACAAAACATTGTCAATCCATCATCGCTTTCCATCGATCCGGAAAGTTCATTCCAGCGAGGGGATTCAATCATTCATACACACCCTTCAATTTCCACATCCCGGTTGGAAGTCTTGTAGGTTGTGGTGTCCTTTGAAATTTGTACATTGTCGGTGTTGCCAAAGGAATCTATGAGATGACTATTCATCACAAAAATAATCACAATGAACAGCGATTGAGATAGATGTGAAATTTTTAGGGTGTTTAAATGAATATTTTTTTTTGTAAGAAGTTTTACATATAAAAGGGCTACAAAAAACCAAGTTAGAGGTACAAAATACAGAAATTAGCCATACTATAGTTATTGGACTGCCCCAATAGAGGGGAAGCCAGTCCAACCAGTCGGGTGAGTCAAACATAGGTAGTTTAACAGTCTAATATATCAGCCTCAAACTAACTGGATAACAGCTAAAAAAAGAAAAACTATTAGAACTTGAAGGACTCCTATGGACTTAAACATTTGGCAAATAACCTGGCCAGGTGGCATGAACGGCCTCAGACCACGGTTCCTCTTCGACGAGTGTCACTTGACTTGCCCACTGCATTCCAGTGTCCACATTGCTCTCATCTCTGTCGGCAACTAGCGAGGTGTCCTGCAGTGCTTGCTGTCCTGTGGCCTCCTCCATGCCCATGTCCTCATGCTTGGCTTGCTCCATCTCATTCCTTGCGGAGCACTGCGTCTGGGCGTTTCCTTCACTGGTCTCTGCATGGGGTTCCGCTACTGAAGCCGCACCTGCCGGGTCTGGTGGAAAAGCCTCTTGGAGGGAGGAAAGGGTTTGAAGGAGGGCCACAACTTTTCCATCCGTGGTCTGCAGATGGAATTGGAGGTCCTCCACCCCCTGACGTAGTTCTAAGACCAGGCCAAAGAGAATAGTAAGACTTTCTCTCAACTGCGTTTCAAAGAAAGAGTCAGAAGACTGGTTCTCGTTGTTTCGAGGCCTGCGAAAAGGAGGTGGCGCCCCCATGGACTTCCTTGAGGAGCCAACTACTGGTGCGTGGGAAGACTCGATAGTTCTGGAGATTGGGGGGACTAGAAGGTGTCGCGAGGAGAACAAGATGGTCTGGAAATGATGGATAAGCAATCAAACTGGGATACAGGCGGGGTGGGGGAGGCGAGAAGAACTGGCTCGGGCTGGAGGGGCGGGGAGGAGCAAGTGGAAGGCGACTCAAGCGGTGAGACAGAAGGCCGGTGAGGATTCCATAGAGAGCCTCTTCGCGGTCGCCCCCTTTGACGCGACATGAGTTTCGTCGAGTGAATGCCGAAGAAAACTAAGTGCATCAGGCAGAGGTAAAGTGCTTGGAGATGTACAGGGGCTACGATCAACATGAAGGTCCGGTTTGAAACAGGCAAGGGCAGCGTAGGGGAGAGCCATTTGGGTCGTGAGCGGAGGCGAGAGGCGAACACAAACAACCGGGCCATGGAATAATTCGTAAATGAGACGTATGCTACAGAGTTAAAGCCACTGCAATGTCATAATGGCGAGTTAATGTAGGATCGGGGTGGCGGGCGATGGCACGAGCTCGTCACATGGCTCCTTGCCTCGTTGGCCCATCCGTTCCTCCTCCTTGCGCCAGTTGGTCCGCACTAGCACCCCATCCGGGGGTGTTTAAATGGATATTATATCATATTGCATTTGTTAAAAAAAAATTAAAAAAATATTTTAAGCTGAATTTTATTACAAAGTACACCTATTGGAAATGGGCACATTAATGGTTTTTTAACCATAAATTCTGATAGTATGGTTATCAAATTGAAGATGCTAGTATATTCTTCCAAGTTCCTTTTCCTTTCAAATCAATGAATGATATTGAACATCTTCATAACTTTCTAGCATTTTTAAAGGCTTTTTTTAACCTTTACTTTTTATCATTTACTTAATATGTGTAAGAAATTAATGTGTGACCATCTAATTGTCATGTTCAAATGATTAACAAACTTACTTGAAATTACAAATTTACTCAGCTGTTAACTTTATATCATTTTACAGTATTAGATTTACGTTTGTGCAAAAGTAAGTCTTCAACGAGTAATGAATTATGTTTTTTTTATTTTTCCTAATAAAATTTATCAATAAAATAAGCCTTATAAATTAATATATTAATCAAGTTTATTAATAAAATAATTTTGTAACTTTGAATGGTTTAAGGTTAGGGTTTTTAATAATATATTATTAATAAGGTTAGGGTTATTAGAGTTGGACTTTATGTATGTATTATTAATTATTGATAAAGTTAGCATTACTATTTTTAATATTAAATTATTATAGTAAAAAGTGATTAATATTATATTATATTATTAATATTAGTGGTTAATTTAATATCAACTATTTACTATATTAATAGCTATTAATAATTAGTGATAATTAATATATTTCTTATTAATAGAAACAAATACTTGTTGTTATTATTAGTGATAGTAATAATAGATATTAATATTATTAATAATATTTTATTGATTGATTTGATCATAACTAATAGTCATTAATAATACTATTAATAAGGTTTTAATTTTTTTTTGTGAATAAAAGTGGATCCTTATATTAATTTCAGTTGAAGGCTTACAAAAAGACCTGCATCCTATCTGCATATACAAAAAGGTCTAACTGATTACATTGCTCTTCTCAGTTTCTTGAAGTCCAAGTCCCCGAAACCAACGGATCGGATCAACGATCCTCGATGGCCCACAACCAACGACTGAGATCCTCTTCTTGACTTCACATTGTTTTCCCAAAACCCTTGAAATTCACTGCAGTTGTATCGCAATTTTGCATTTCGCAACTATTGGGTGCTCCAGATTTCAGGATTTTGTGCCTCGGGATAGCGAAGAATCGAGTGTTCCACTTTTTTCGATACCTGAAATTACGAGTCCTTCGGGACTAGATCGATGGTCCATATTTCCACGGGATCAATGCCCTAGATCCTCTCTCACATTTCGCGATTTCGCATTTCGTGACTTGGGCAGATAGCTCCTTCCGAGCTCCTGACTTAGTCGATTGTCGAGTTTCCGAATTTATCTATCGACGGTCAAGATTTTCTCGAGCACCAATGGTCCATATCTTCTCGAGCACCAACATTCTATATTCTCTCACACTTTTCGCGACTTCGCGACTTTGGGAAGCAACCTCCTTCGTACTTCATACTCCCGATTATCGAGCTCCCGAAGACATTTGTCAGTTGAATATCTTGAGCACTGTCCCTTACGATCACCCTCTCTCTTGACATTTTGATCATTTATGTCTTGGAAGAAATTTGAAGTAGACAGAGTTGTCACCCCCTCCAGATTAGGGTCGTCTAGCTCGGCAAGCTCCTTGTATGGGAGCGAGAGGGGTGAACTTTGGGACTGCGTGGAATCGTAGAGAATGATCTGTTGCATAGAATCAACCCATGCATTGGCTAGTTTGTCGGCTACTTTATTTTCACTTCATTGAATGTGTGAGGGGGGTAGAGTTAGAGAGGTTCTGAGAAGAGCCTTGAAGCTATAAAGAGGGCCAAGGAGGCGCCAACTGGGATTGATTTTCCTTGGATCTCTGTCATTCAGAATTTTTGTTTCCAAGTCTATTATTATTTTGGAGTCTCCTTCAATGATCAAACAAGTGAAGTTTTGATCTAGAGCCATTTTCACTCCTTTGATGAAACCCTAGATTTTTGTTGAGTTATTGGTGTCGCATCCAAAATTTTCTGCAGTGAGGCTTTGTATTTGGCCCAAGATGTTTCTTATGACCACTTCATAGTCTGGGTGTCCTAGATTTCCTTTTGATGCACCATCAAATTTGACCTTATAGAATCCTGGT
>ML778657.1:575340-599622 GCA_009831015.1 Picea engelmannii | reverse complement strand
GAATCCTTCTATTCAATCCATGAAAAAGGTACAAAGTGATACATCGATTTGTTGATGGGAGAAGACCCCCCAGAAAGAGAACAGGGAATCACTTGAACCTAGCCTATGCTAAAAGAGAGCCTCATAGAGTGTGTGGGCAAAGCAAGATGAAACATTACAATATAAGGAGAAAGGGATGGATCATTGTGTTGGCCGGTGAGGATCCTTTCTACCTTTTTTCTTATGAACATCAATCCAACCAGAGGAGTTGATAGGCTCAGCATCTTTTGCCACCGAAACCAGATGGTCTGAGGAAGTGTCGTAATCTTGAGCTGCTGAATCCAAGGGTGCTTCTTTGTCACTATTTGAGTTGTCTGATTCGTGAGGATGCTTCTGAGTCCCTATGAGTGGGGCTGTGATCATGATTGTGTAAATTGTTTCCTCATTTTCGAGAGGTGGGTGCAAGGACTTAATTGTGGGCGTTGGAATCATGACTTCTGAATCTTCAGGATTTTGTGCTGAGGCCGCAGGCTGGTGTTTTGGGTCGATAGTTGGCTACTGAGTGATAGTTGGGGCCTGTGGAGGCATTGAGGAAGGCAGAGGAGTTGGAGCATCTTTGTGATGTTGCTTGTTGCTGGAGGAAGGGTTCGGGCCGCTTTTGTGAGATTTTGTTCCTTGCCAACCATTGGCTCTTTTCCGTGCTCCAAAAATTGAGGAAGGGATTGGGGATAGAAGACAAGTTGCCTGGAGGTGCCCTATTTGCTGACAGGAGAGGAATTTGAAGGCAGTGTTATCATAATTGACCATCTATGTGAAAGGATCTCCCTCATCCCAATCTATAAGAATCCTATCTGGAAGCCCTTGACTGAGGTCAATTTAAACGCATATGCGGGCAAAAGTGATGAAGCCTTTCGCTATCTTGTCTGTGTTTATCTTGATAAATCTTCCCAATGCATTTCCCAAGGTGGGTAAAAAAGATGAAGAATAGAAATGCAGGGGTAAATTGGGTAGTCTTACCCAGACCAATGTAGTCATGGTTAGTGGATGGAAATCGGGGAACCATCTCTGCATGGAGAGACCAGATCTTCCCCAGAACCAAGGACCTTGCTCTAGCATGCATTGACATTCAGCTAATGTGGAGAAGTTGACGATGAAGAACCCCTTGGAGTAGAAGAACAACTCATGACCTTCTGACCAGGTCTTGTTAACCCATTCCTTTAGCGTAGAGGCCGAGGGCCAAAGTCTGTTGAACTAGAAAATGAGGGCTTTTGTCTGGTAGATAAAGGCATAGACATAGACTTGGGGATATTTGACTTATGTTGTTGGAGGTTCTGCGCACTGCTCCACAATGAAGGCAGATATAAAGGGCTCATTTAATTTTGAAGCTTCAGCCTTGAACCCTGAGGGAGTAGAAGTCTCTGATTTCACGGCATGCTTGTAAGATATTGGATGAGTGACTGAAGGCGCTCCTCCACTCAAACGAGAAGTGAGAGAAATGGTTGCATTTTTTAAATTCCCATAGTCCCATAGTAGAGATCCATCCCCAAGCTGTCGTCGTTCGAATATTAGTCGTTGGAACCCAAGCAGAGTACCTATAGCCTGGTGGATTTGGGTTTTGAGCTCAAAAACAGATTCTGAGTCTTGAGCCTGTAAGCATAGAGAATATCTGGCAATGGTCTTTACAAAAAGGGGGAAACATGACGCAATCTCAGAACTAGTCTTACCGCGATGTGTAGAATGAAACCTCTCTCTTCCATTACTCTTAACTAGATTCCTGTACCAGAGTGAAGGCATAGAATCCCCCAAGAGTCGTAGATCCCTGAGGTCTCTGTTAGTTGAATGGCTTTCAAACTTTAGATCAAGGCGGCGATGACAACTAGGGTTTAGTGCTTGCTACACCCACAGTCTATTCTCAACATGATCTGGTCCCAAATCGTTGGTTCTCTCTCACCAGAGAATGAGTTGGAGCCTCCCTCCTTGGTTTCTTCTTCACCAACCACTAACCTTATCGACGAGATGAACCGTTTCTTCCATCCTAGTGCTGGAAGCCTGACAGAGACTCCATCTATGGGGACTGGCTGTGTTTCCATTTCGGGATCCTTCTTCGTGGGTTGTTGTTGGTCTGTCTCGGCCCTTCTGACACCCACTTGCATGGGTTCTTCAATGGACGCATCGAGGGCCTTTCTATCTGCCTTCCTGGCAAAGAGCTTCACCTCCTGCACAATGTGGACACCCCGACCGACATCAAGATCCGGTGCATAAAGATGCTTGATCACGATATCCCTGAGTGGTGTTAGCTTGTGTTGGCTAGGGTTTTCCCGAGTGCAAGCCATCTTCCCCTTGTTTCCCATCCTTGAAAATATTATACTTGTTTTGTTCCTTGAAACATTAATCATGTTAATATTAATAAATATATTATTAATAATGTATTAAATTAATTAATGTAGTAATGTATAAATTAATTAATCTAATAATTAATTAATAATTTACATTATAAGTTATATTATTAATGTATTAATACTTTAATAATTTATTTATTAAGGTATTAATACTTTTTTAATGTATTAATTAGTAATATTAATGTTTTAATATAAATATAAATATCTTACTGTATTAATAATATTAATAAATGCATTATTGATAATGAATTCAATATATAAAATAATTAATGTATAATTGTGTAAATTAATTAATATAGGTTATATTTGTTGGATTACTGAGAGGGGCTGAATCAGTAATAGAGCAATTTAATCCCTTTTAACCAAATAATCCAAGTGTTATATCAATGAAGCATTATCATCAAATGACTACAGAGTAAATAAACAATGAACAAATGAACAATCATACACATACACAGAACACCAGTGTTTTATGTGGAAACCCAAATCGAGAGAAAACCACAAAATGTTTTTTCTTATATGTCTTGAAGAATTACATTCATTGGAAGAACCAACTTCCTTTGTTTTCCAGCTGCAACTGGAAGGAGGCTCAAAACCCCTAGTTTCTCAGGCTACAACCTGAGGGAAGATCCAACTCCCCAATTCTCTGGCTACAATCAGAAGGAGGATACAACCCCCTATGTTCTCCGTCTAAAACCGGAAGGTGGTTACAATCACCTATCCTTGCCCCGTCCTGCCACCCTGAAGTAGAAGTAGAATGATGGAACCACTGTCACACTATCACTATGAGATATACCGCTGTAAACCTGTACCAATAAATCTGAACCATGCATCAACCATGCATCAACCTGTGCCTCAACCTGTAATCAACATGTGCCATAAACAAGTGCATCAACCATGCACCAACCTGTAATCAACCTGTACCATAAACAAGTACATCAACCATGCATCAACCTGTACCTCAAACTGTAATCAAATTGTACCTTAAACAAGTGCATCAACCATGCACCAACCTGTAATCAACTTGTACCATAAACAAGTGCATCAACCATGCACTAACCTGTAATCAACTTGTACCATAAACAAGTGCATCAATCATGCACCAAACTGTAATCAACCTATACCATAAACAAGTGCATCCAACCATGTACCAAGTATGTACCAATCATGTGTCAACTACTCATCAACTATGACTCATCAATATGTACCAACATCATCAACTATACACATCATGTATGTGCGCCAACTCATCAACTACTTGTCTCAACCATGTACTCAACATGTACCACAACCAAAAGACCTCATCAATTTCATCATTAAAAAATGATTTGTAGCTCTATAATAGACCTGCTCTATATGATCACATTCCCGCAAACCTTCCTTAACTTTAAAAACAAGAGACTAGCAATTTCATCAAACTTTTCTTTAGTCTCACATGCCTAGTTTTGGATTAGTCAACAACCCTAACTTGAAGTAATCATAACTTTGAACCTTTAATGTATAAGGATCTGAAATTGATAAACAATGTTATTTAGTGTGTTTTATGCAATTCCTCCAATTGTCACTACTTGTAACCTCTCATAAAAGGCGTTATAGTAAAAATGGCATACCTTGCTGAATTATGGGTTATTCTAGAGAGCGACCTTGTAGAGCATGCCCTGCAACAAAATATTTGATGAATTGATCTAAAACTATTACAAAGAATACTATAGACTATACCCTAAGCAACACAATTGGTATCAATGAATTTGTATCTTTTATGAAGAAGTTATGACGTTTTTACCTAAAAAGCATGATTTTGACTAGTTTCAGGACTGACCACATACCCTATTTTCCATGGACTGTAACTCCCAAAATACAATGACCCACAAGCTGAATTTTTTACCACAGATACTTGGATATATTTTCTCACTTTAATAGAAATTTTAGGATCTGAATAATTATAGAAAAAAAATTATAGCGAAAATGGTGAGATGACCTGTAAATAACATACCTTAGAAAGCACCATCAAAAGAATTTATCCTTCCTTGCATTTCGGCCTTCTTTTCTTCACTTTCCTCAGAATTTTGGCTTATATATCATTTGGTTACCTCAGAAACCTATATATATTCAATATTCTCAAGTGTGATTCAAATGAGAGAGCATTGCCTCTTATTTATACTCTCCAAGTAGCTTCCTCATAAACATCTTCTAGGTCACTTGGCCCACTTTCCTTATTTTACGGTTGGGTCCACTTCTAATTTTTCCATTAAATTTATTATTGAAATAATTTATTTTCTATTCACTCTGAATTATAATACACTCATCACTTCGCTTTATTATTTACCTTTTAAAATCTCTTAAACCACTTTGATTACTTTGACCTTTTGGGGCTTCTAGATGACATATGAGGGTCCTCCAACTTCGTAAGGCGATAAATCTCAAACCGTGAGGAGTTATATGATGTTCTACATACCACCAGAAATGGCATGACATGTACTATCCATATAGAATAGTATTATCTAAAAATATATCATAACTCATACGGTTACCGATCAAACAAACTTGGGTCCATTACCCAAACCTGAGGTCTCCAACTTCTCATGGCCATAACTCTCTAACCGTGAGGAATTATGTGACGTTCCACATACCACCAGAAATGACATGACAAGCACTATCCATCTAGGATATTTTCCCTGACAAATTCACTTTCTCTCATCTCATTATTCCACAATTAAGCATGGGTTCTCTTACTCCACAAAGCATCTTGCTGTGAGGGATTTCACCATAAGGGGACCACTTTGGAGTTCATCCATATTTACTTCTTATCAACCATGAAAAAACACTAATGAGTCATATTTACATCAAACAATATTGGGTCCATTACCCAAACCTTTGTGTTACGGGGCTTTCTTCAAGGGTTGACATCAATGACAACCAACCTTAATCAACAATCTCCCCCTTTGGCATTGATTGAAACACTCTGATGCAATATTGAAATCATATCACTCATTCTCCCCCTGGAACCATGCCTTTTTCCTCTGCATCTGATAAATCTGCTCCTCCTGGAACCATGCCTCTGTCTTCCGCATCTAATAAATCTTCTCCCCTTGGAGCCATGCCTCTATCCTCTGCATCTGATAAATCTCTCCCCCTTTGTCATCAATGGAAAAGGTATATTTCCATCTGGGGCTGCTCCCCCTGACAGACTATCCTCTTATGGTGCTTCCTCATGTACATCGAAGACATATATGATAACCATTAAAAAAGTATTCAAAAAGTAGTCATTTTTGGAGTAGAAATAACACCAACTCTTTGGCGAAGATATTCAAAGGCTTCCCGTGGAAGTGGTTTTGTAAATATGTCTGCCACTTGTTATTTTGTGCCCACATACTCAAATATGATGTTCTTCTCTACAACCTATTCCCATAGAAAGTGATACTTGATTGGAATGTGCTTCGTCTTGGAGTGCATCACCGGTTTTTTTGAGATACTGATGGCACTTTTATTATCACAATATATTGGAATGGGCTCATCATAGTCAAACTGTATATCTGTCAAAGTTTGTTTCATCCAAAGAACCTATGTACAACATGTTGCTACTACAATATACTCTACCTCAGTTGTAGATAGAGATACCAATGATTGTTTCTTGCTTAGCCATGATACCAAACACTCACCTAAGTAGAATGTTGCTCCATTGGTGCTTCGTCGGTCATCAATACAACCTTCCCAATCTACATCTTTGTAGGCAATAAGTGATATATCTTTTCCTTTTGGATACCATAATCCAAAATATTTTGTTCCTTTGAGATATTTGAAGATCCTCTTTACTGCTAATACATGTGATTCCTTTGGTGCTGCTTGAAATGATGCCACCTGTCCAACTGCCTGCATTACATATGGTCTGGATGTTGTCACATATAGTAGACTACCAATAATTGACCTATATTTCCTCTGATATGTAGACTTTGAATCATCATCTTTGATCAACTTGCAACTGGTTTGCATGGGAGTGATAGCTGGTTTGCAATCTTCCATTCCGAACCTGTTTAACATTTCTATGATATACTTGGTTTGAGAAATAAAAATTCCTTCGTTGCTTTGACGTATCTAAAGTCCCAAAAATAAGGACAGTTCTCCAAGTAACGACATTTCAAATTCATTCTGCATGTCTTTTGCAAATTTCTGGCTTAACCCGTCATCATCACTACCAAAAATAATATCATCAACATAAACTTCAATTAATAAAATATTACCTTTACTTACCTTGATGTAGAGGTTGTTGTCTGCACTTCCTTTTCTGAACCTTGCCTACTACAAATACTTATCTAGTTTGGAGTACCATGCTCTAGGAGCGTGTTTTCGACCATACAAGGCCTTCTTTAATTTACACACATAGTCTGTGTTCTTTGACAACTGAAATCCTTCTGATTGTTCAATGTAGACTTCTTCTTTAAGTTATCCACTCAAAAAATATGATTTTACATCCATCTGATATACTTTAACATTTTTGAAGCATGCATAAGCTAAAAGCAAATAGATTGCTTCCATTCTGGAAACTGGGGAAAATGTCTCTTCAAAGTCGATTCCTTCAATCTGTGCATATCCTTTACATACAAATATAGCTTTGTTCCTTGTAACCTGTCCATCTTCATTCAATTTATTCATGAAAACCCATTTTGTACTGATCAAATTCTTATTCTTTGGTCTTGGAACCAATTCCCAAGTGTCATTTTTTTTCTGTTTGATCCAATTCTTCATCTATGGCCTTATTCCAAAGTTCATCCTTGCTGGCTTCTTCAAAACAGTTTGGTTCAATTGTAGATAAGAGTGCTAGGTGTGTTTGTTCTGGTGAATGATTTTTTTCTTCTAGTCTCAACTCTTGCGTCTTTGTTTCCAATAATCTGATCTCAAGGATGATTCTTCTGTACTCATTTGCTAGGTGTCTTTGGAGATACTTGTTGAACTTTCTCTTCTAATTCCGTCGGATTCTCTTCATCTTCCTCTGCCTCTTCTTCTTATTTTTCATCTTCTTCTTCAAAAAGTTGTTTCATTGATTTGTTTTCTTCTTCCTTTGATTCTGGTCCGCCCGTTTCATCAATTGTTACGTTGATGCTTTCCACAACTTTGTTTAATCTTAGATTGTAACACTTGTATGCTTTCCTTGTACTTGAGTAACCACCAAGTATTCCTTTGTCCACACGAGAATCAAACTTTCCCATTCTACCATCTTCTCTTTTGATGTAACATTTGGTTCCAAAAACTCTGAAGTGCTTCACATTTGTTGGTCTTCCTTTCCATAGATCGTAGGGATTTTTATCAGTGTTGTTTTTTATCATTACTCTGTTTTGAATGTGAACTGATGTATGCACTATCTGTGTCCAAAAAATATCTATCAATTTGTAATCCATTAGTATTGTTTGAGCCATTTCTTGTGCAATTATCATCCATTACGATAATGTTCATTTTTCTTTGAACCACTCTCTGAACCAATCTATGAATCCATGTTCTCATCCACTATCATATATCTATTAAAACATACTAAGTCTTCTTACAAATCCATCTCTGTCCATACTGTCCAAGACTCTACTTGCACAACTGTCCATAATGCTAACCCATTTATCATTATACTATCAAACTGTACTTATGATAACTGATTTCTCTGAATATGTCTTCTCAAACTCTGCAAACTGCTCAAAGGATGGTTATTTTTTCTGTCACAGCTATCGCATAGACTCCACCTGTCTAATATTCATATTACTTGGGATTCTCTAAGCCGGATGGCTCAAAACAATTCCTGCTCTGATGTGTATTCATCATCATCTTCATTGGTAGATTCATCATCATCTTCACTGGTAGATTTATTATCTCTCTAATCTATGACTTCTTTCTTTCTATCTGTGGATTCATCTTTCACTACAACATCTGAAAGTACAATCTCTTGAACCTGTTGCTTATTTACCAGTCCTTCCTTTCTTTTAGTTATTTTCCAAACCTTTATGTATCTAACATCTTTCCTTTTCTCTATAGAATTTTCTTCATCTCGTTTTATTGTCAATCTTGCGATCTCTGGTGCCTGGTCTTTGTTCACATGTTCTTCCTATTTTCTTATCCATACTTTCTTATATATGATATCAATATTCTCTTTCATGGAAGTATCGATCATGCTTCTACAATCACTGGCTATGTGTCCATAGTTATAACATTTGTAACACTCAATGGTATGTGCGACCACATAGGCACGGTCTGCTTGAACATTTCTTTTATAATCCCTGCAATCTGCAACCTTATGTCTAAAGTTAGTACAATAAAAACAATGACCATAAAATAAATTTTCATACCTGGGAGTGAATGATCTTCTTTGTGGTGTAGTCCTTCTGAATTTTTTCTTTGACTGATCATGATCATGATTAAAGATTTTTTGTGGCTTGAACATGGATGTTATTCTTGAAGATGTATCTTTAATAGTTTTCTTAGATTCTGGTTTACCATGATTCCTTCCTTTGAGTACTTCTTCATAACTTTTTCTATTTTCTTCTTTCTACTTTTCTAGCAATGTAGAGTGCTTCTCGTCATTCTCTACAATTGATGTGGATGTTTATGTCTCTTCAACTTTCTTGTTGAGATTGTCGATTTTGACTCTTAGTGTGACAACTTCTTCTTCAAGATTCTCAACCTCTTCTTCTTTCTTCATTATCTGAGACTTCATGACTTCTTATGTTCTCTTTGCTTCTTCAAGTTGGATTTTCAATGCAATTATTTCTTCTTACATTCTTCTCTCTTCTTGACCAAACTCTTCCTCAAGTTGGTTTAAATCATTGGTTCTTTCCTTGAGATGATCCATTAATATCTTTTCTCTCTTTTTTGTGGCTTCTAAACATTTCTTTTGATATTCTAGAGTTTCTTCAATTCTTCTGGCCTCTTCTAGTTGAGATCTTAAATTCTTGATGACCTACTGATCCTTTTCAGAACCTTAAACACTTTGCTTTTGCTTAATCAATTCTTTCTTAGATGAGTTGGTTAAACAGATATTTCACCCTACTATTATCTATTAATAGTAGGAATTTTCTTCCCATTATGTAGTGTCGCCACATTTTTAAGGCATGTATTACTGCTGCTAATTCTAAGTCATGAGTGACATAATTTCACTCGTGTTCTTCTAATTTCCGGGACTCATAACAAATAGCGTGTCCTTCCTGAGTTAGAACACCACCTAGTCCTTCTTTACTTGCATCCACACATACGGTGAATTCTTTATCGGGGTCTGCTACCTTCAATATGGGTGCAGTTGTCAATAATTCTTTAAGCTTGTGAAAACTATCTTGACACTTCTCTGACCAGTTAAACTCGGTCCCTTTCTTTTGTAGTGATGTGATAGGGTATGCTATCTTGGAAAACCCTTCTATAAATCTACGGTAATACCCAGTGATTCCCATGAATGACCGGATGTCCGTTACATCCTTAGGTACCGACCATTCCATAATAGATTTTATCTTCTTCGTGTCCACGACAATACCCGCTGCTGAGATTATATGTCCTAGATATTGTATTTCTTTTTGGTATAAATCACACTTGTCAAATTTGGCGTACAGTTTGTGTTTTCTCAACGTCTGTAGAACTATCCTTAAGTGTTCGTCATGTTCTTCCTCCATTTTTGAATATACTAGAATATCGTCGATAAATACTACCACGAGCTTGTCTATGTACTCGATAAAAATGCTATTCATCAAGGACATAAACGTGGCAGGTGCATTAGTGAGTCCGAAAGGTATGACTACGGATTTGTAGTAGCCATATCTTGTCCGAAAAGCTGTTTTGCTTACGTCCTTGTATTTTATCCTAACTTGATGGTAACCAGATCGCAAATCCAACTTTGAAAATATCTTGGCCCCACATACTTGATCGAACAGATCATTCATCCTTGGTAAGGGGTATTTGTTCTTAATAGTCATTTTGTTCAGCTGTCGATAATCGATACAAAGTCTTAGAGTACCATCTTTCTTTTTTACAAAGAGGGATGGTGCCCCCCATGGTGAAACACTCGGTCTAATATACTATTTGTCCAATAATTCCTGTAATTGTATTTTTAGTTCTATCAGTTCTGGTAGACTCATTCGGTAAGGTGCTGTTGAGATAACGACTGAACCAGGTAGTAATTTGATGGAGAAGTCTATTTCCCTTCTAGGAGGTAATTCTGGTAAGACATCAAAGTCCTCTAACTTTGGCTTATCTTCTTTTTCTAGTAGATTTGTCACTTGAATGGAATAAACCTGACATCCCTTTCTAACACATTTCTTGAATTGCATTGCTGAAACCTGTTTGAATGATACAGGTTTTGGTATGTCTTGGGCTGTTCTAATGGTGCCAAAATCATCTTTATAGCTAAGTACCTTGGTACAATAGTCTAGTATTGCTTTGTGTTGTTCCAACCAATCCATCTCGATAATCATATAGTAAGATCCTAGTGGTAGGATATTCAGATTTGCTCTTATATTTTGACCATCTAAACTGAATTCAAAATCCAAAACAAAGTCAACTACTTTGCTTTTAGTACCCGTGGCTAATTGTACAAGCCATGAATTTGCGTGCTTCAGTTTCTTAAGTTTATTTGATGCTACCACATCAGGAGTGATATAACTTAATGTAGCTCCAAGGTCAATTAAAACATAAATTCAAGTGTTATTGATTTTACCTTCGATTTCTACCACCGAGGACTAGTGGTCAGCTTTTCGACCATCTATGGATGCATTTATCCGATGCAGGCTTCTGCCCACGTCTCCCACCATCGAGGCTTCTTGAAAATTGTGAACAACAGTTCTATTTGCTGAAATTAAATGTGGACAGTTTCTCCTTAGATGAGGTTCTCCACATTCCCAACACTTTAATGGCTCTCGGGGGCTGTCCCCAAACTTCCTCATTCCCAGGTTTACTAGTTTAACACTGCCTTGTGCATTCTGATGATTGGAGTGAGAATCCTTTCTTGGAAAAAAATTTGTTGCATTCTAATAAGGAGCTAGCTGGTACCCCTTCTTCCGCTGGTCCATTCGATCGTGTTTCTTATCCTTCCAGGCTTTGGGAAATTCCACTCGTTGTTTATATTGGTCATAACACATTCATTCTTTCCTGAACACTTCACTTAAGGTTTTGGGGTTGTCACACTCGATTCTGTCCCTATAGGACTATGGTAGGTAGCTTAGGAATCGTTGGATTTTTACCTTATCCTCCTGGATATATGGTACAAACCTTAGTAGTTCCATAAATTTATTTATAAGGTCCTCCATCGTCATCTGTTCAAGTCATAACTCATAAAATTCTTTCGTTTTTCTTTCATAGTAGCTTTCAGAAAGGTATTGTTTCTTGAAATACTTCTTAAAGTCGGACCATTCCAACTGTTTCTCCTTTAGGCCCTTGGCTAGTTTCAGGTCCTGCCACCAAATGTTGGCCTTCCTTTTCAGATTGTAGATGGCCATTCTGACCTTCATGTTGCTGAAATAATTATAGATCTGGAAGTATTTTTTGATGCCCAACAACCATGCCTCATCTTCTTCCCCTGTTCTAGATTCTCCATCAAAGGTAGTTGGTTTATTCTTTTTAAATTCTCCTTCAAGGTGGTCTACTTGTTTTCTTTTTCTGTCTGGTTTAGTCTTGTCTTTAGCTGAAGGTGTTCCTTCAGATGAACTGTCTCCTTTCACTGTTTCCGATCTAGATTTCTTGGAGGCCTTTTTGTTTACTTCTTCATCATGGTTATCTTCTTTTGGGATTTTCTTGGTCACTATCCTTCGCAGCAGGACTTCATTTATCTCCTGTTGTTCCTACTGTGCTTTCTTCAAATTTTCATTGTCGGATTTCAAAATCTGCAATTTTACAATAAGATTCCTCATTGTTTCCAATACCTCCATGGGGGAGCTTCCATCACTGTTCTGTCTTGGATCTCCAGGGGGTCCTTGTTGCAGATTTCCTTCCATCCTGATTTCCACACCCTCCTGTGCTTCCATAATTAACACAAAATAGAAATGGCTTTCTGTTTGTAATTCATAAGATTTGTTAGTTTTTACATAAACTGAAATATAAAATAAGTAACTAATGTGGCCCTGTTCAGGCCCAGTGATGTAACTTTTTCTCTGATACCATATGTAATGAACCCAAAAATTTACTAGTTTTACCATATAATTTTTTTTTTTGTATGGGATATATATATATATATCCTACTCAGTTCATTCTTATTTATTTATTTTGAAGTAGATGTCCTTATTTCCTTTTACTATATTGATGGAACCATTTTCATTCATATACCAAATTGACTTACCATGAATTAGAAGGTTTTTCCATGGTGACTCACTACAAACTTGACTATTTACTTGTTATCAACATATTTCCATGTACACGGTGTCCATACTAAGCGACTTAGGAAATTACAGTTCATAATGTTCAACTTACCTGACTCGCATATAAGGTCGGGTTTCGTGTTTAACCCACAGTGGTAACTTATAATTTTAGTATCGACTCCGAACCTATTCTTTAACAGACGTTGAGTAACTATTTCCTTTAACGATCTTCGTCTTAACTAAACAATACTTCAGTAAGCTTTTCTAACGATAGGTTTAGTGGTAAAAATTACATTTATGGTGCACCAACCTTCCACTTTCTTAGGACCCGAAGGATTAACTTACTCTGCCATTTCTTGATGTGAAACGCCAGTTGACTGTCAGAGATAGTTAAGGTTCGTATCTACCATTTAATGGTAGTTCTATGTATGAAATTTTCGAAACCCTCACCTGGAAATTTCACCCATTCTGGTAATGCCAACTTGGTCCTCATCACATGTCTCCCTCGTCCCTCGAACCTTCGACATCTAAACGCGTAATAAAGTTCTTCCTAGGGTTTTTCATCATCCTGATAGCCCACTATCGAGCTCCTTTCGAGTGACTCTGTGTATCCTTGTCCTTCAATGAATCATATCGATGGTTCGGAACAGACGTCTCTGCATATTCTTGTTCTTCCATGATTCATATCGTGATTCGAAAAGACGTTACCTGATGGGACTTTATGAATGGTGGTTTCTCTGGTAAGTTTCTACTAACCTAGATTCAGTTTTGAATAAGGTTATGTTCTCCTTCATGCCTACACCCATCTACGATAATTCTTCACTGATGGCCGTAAGGATTCTGGTTTGGTAGCTGTACCGTGGGTAGGGTTGTTTTGGCGGTGATGGAAATGGTAACCAGGAATGGTCTGGTCGACTCCCCTGAGCAGGTAACAAGATGGTCTCCTAGCTCACTTAAATCATTTATCCTCTTTTAAAAATTCCTACAAGACATCCCTGTGTTCCGACTTATACTGGTCCAGTTCAGTAATGTATACGGATAATAGAGTGTAGAGCATACTCATTACTCGTAGGGGTTGTCCCTGTTCCTCCCTGTGTCCACAACCAATATACTATTAAGGTGTCGATAAGAATAAGGGAAGGTCTTATAGGGTAAGAAAGAAAGCCCCACACTATAGTTTGTGTGTTATACTTTGTTTGATTACAAAAATCTTCCCGATTATTTTTTTTATAAGGGTTTTCTACATTTTGGAGGTTCTGTTCATACTGGGTTTCATTTTCAAGTGAATCTGTCATCTGGTAGACCCCCCCACATCCACTGGGGTCTGTATTGTAGTTTCTTCCTTCTAAAATGTATATAAATACCCTTTAGTAAGAAAAATAATGTCTATCTTTACTTATTTTCAAGTTACTTACGACGGTCACTGTTTAAGTCTGTAACTATAATGGTATGGTGTTTTTCCTTCCTTTTGTTTCTTATTCTTTTCTCCTGTTTGTACCCTTTATAGTATGCGTACCAACACCCCTTCACAGCTTGGTGTTTGATAGAATAAGGCTTCACTGTTTAACCTATCAGAGGCTTGAATATTACACAGTCACCTGTTTTGTTCTTTTGGTTCCACAAGGTTATAGTATACTTATTTATGAGAATTGGCATTTTATGAAAATTGTGACAAAATCTAATGATGGGCCTCTGCTTTTTGCTGCGAGGGTACCCATCAGGTCTTTAAGCTCACTTCTCCTCTCTCAGACATTGATGACTCAGTTGAAGATTGGCTACGCTCACACCCAGGCGAGATAAGTGTTTATGAGAATTGGCATTTTATGAAAATTATGACAAAATCTAATGATGGGCCTCTGCTTTTTGCTGCGAGGGTACCCATCAGGTATTTAAGCTCACTTCTCCTCTCTCAGACATTGATGACTCAGTTGAAGATTGGCTATGCTCACACCCAGGCGAGATAAGTGTTTTGTTTTACAAAATTATTTCGTTGTTTGTAAGATCCTTTTCTCAATTAATGTTTATCGTTACTGAAGGAAAACGTCTTGTTCTTTACAAGTTTGCAGGGTTACTATGTTGGATGCACAATCACTCCTTGTACAAGAAAGGTACTTAGGTTCCTCTTTAATCTCTCGGCGAATAACCTAACTTCCTGATAAGATTCAAAAATGTACAGTAGGTTATCAGACTTCAAGATGGTTGTATCGCTACTGTTGTAATTTCATAAATTAGTTAAGGGCAAGGTCCCTCAAAAGTCCAGAACTGTGTAATGGGTTTTAAAGAAGAGTTATACTTTTACTCCCAAAATTTGACTATCGACTTAGAAGAAAAGGAATTGGTTTCTCTCTTCCAGCGTACTAGGTTTGTTTATACATTTAATCTTCGAAAGGAATAAATCAAGTGTTTATATTTGTCAAGGTCTCGTACTGTAGTTCATGTTTATTTCCATAGCTTTAATCTTTCAATTTTTACTGTGGTGAATTTTGTCTGAATCGTAAAGTGGAATATGGTTACAGAATGTATTCCCTTTTATTCTCTTTAAATGCTAACAAGTAAATTTGACCTTCTGATTTATGTTTAGGATTACTCGAAAAACAATCATTTGTTTTGTTCTTGGAGGGTTGTGTATGTTAAGGGCGTTCCAGTTGTAATATTGGTTATTAAAGGTATGCAGTAAAATTGTAACCATTATACTATACTTGTCGTTCTTACCCTCAAATCATGATTTCGTAGGTACAGAGATGTTATAAACGTTTCCCTAAATTTTCTTGGACAGTTTGTCCCGGCCTTGAAGAGATAAAACTGTATATAGGAGTAGGCATATAATTATTACAGTGTTTTACATAATATATATATATATATATATATATATATATATATATATATATATATATATATATATATCTGCATTCTTTTAAAACTAGTAGAAGGTTTCCATTGTGCAGTGTCTCTGTGTATAAAATTTAGGTGTATCTATATATAGGTCCCGATTTCTTTCGAAAAGCAAAAATTATGGGGACATGCTCATAAACTGCATACTGTACAGGAATTTAATCTTCCGATTTAAGTATAGTATACAGTTGGGAAGTTTTAGTACCGAATAGACAAAGTTTCATTGAAAGTTACATATTTAACCAAGATGTGGTTATAGTCTTCGATCGAAACCTAGAGATAAACTTGTAAGGTCGATTCTACTGTCTCACCCAAAGTAAATCTGTTAGTCCAAATTTATACGGTTGTATTCTATCAGTCATTTATTCTTTTTTTAAATCTTGTTATGTCCTATATACTGTGTACCATAAAACAATTTGTTCTTTCCATTATACATTTTTCACGGATAAGATCCTTAGTTGTTCTATCAGTCCATTCATCATAGTGCTAGAATTGTCCTTAAGACAGATAACCCTACTAAGCAACTACAATTCATCATTTTATTGTTCATGAAAAATTACACACAGATTTTAGCCATAGAAATTACTTTGATATAGAATTAACATATACAAATCGTCAGTATAAATGACCATTAAAAAAACAGAGAAGGGGTGGATCAACATATCTGAATTCAGTTCACGGGAGAACAAAGGGAACAACCATGTTCCTCCCAACCATAGAATAGGCAGCCAAAATCACTTGCCGATTCACCCCCTAGCCTAACCATGAATCCATGAGGGCGAACCTGGAAAGCCTCTTCTTCAGAAATGTCTTTCGATTCGAGCAAATTCCTCTTTCCTCACACTCACTCAATAGTGTTCATAACAACAAGAAAAAAAAATAGTCTCTCTTCCCAGCATACTTAGCAGCGTCTTGCCTCCTCACATATGTTATTTATCAATTTGCCTAGGTCTTTTCCCTCCCTTGGGAATTTTCGCAGCTTTCTAAATCCCTGATTTTGAGGGGATGCTAATGGCCAAATCACGGATTTGCCAGTTGTAACAATTATCCTAGGGGTAGTTCCAACATGTTCCCCACTCATGGAGTCATAGTCAACTAATTTTTAACATGGCTCTTCCATTTGTCCTCCTGCAATCAATATAAAATATCTTATTTCCATACAAGTGTCATAGTCAAAATAGTTAGCTGACTCAAATCAGATGTTTGCCCAACAATCATAAGAATTAATTACAATATTAAATTAAAAATTTGAAATTCCCATAAATGGCAAAAATTTTCCAAATTCAAATTTACTAAAAATGGAAATGAATTTCCAGCCAACTTGAATTTCTAAATATTTTATTTTTTTGGGACGTCACATCCTTTCCCCCTTCAGTAAAAACACTGTCCTCGGTGTTCGTT
Organism: Picea engelmannii; assembly: GCA_009831015.1. Classification (NCBI taxonomy): domain Eukaryota; kingdom Viridiplantae; phylum Streptophyta; class Pinopsida; order Pinales; family Pinaceae; genus Picea; species Picea engelmannii. The sequence goes on along the minus strand of ML778657.1, from coordinate 582,644 downwards.
CCTTTCTTGGAACAGGATGTAATGAATTTTCTGCACATCTCCCTCCATCTCCCAAGTGGCTTCCTCAGGGCTAAAGTGCTTCCATTGCACCTTTACTTGAGTGACGAATCTGTTCCGAAGTGTTATTTCTCTTCGGTATAGAATGCGTAGGGGTTCCACCTGGAACTCACCTTCGGGTTCCACCTACAACAAGTTCCAGTCAATCATATGAGTAGGGTCATGAATATACTTTTTCAACAATGAAATATGAAATACATTGTGAATTCTCAGATTAGCAGGAAGTGCAAGTTGATATGCTACGGGTCCAACTCGAGCTAGTATCTCGAAGGGTCCGCAAAACCTGTATGCCATCTTGGCACAGTTCCTTAACTTCAACGAGCTTTTTCGGGTTTTGACCGTCAAATAAACATGGTCTCCCACTTGAAATTCCAAGTGTCTTGTTTTTTGATCTGCATAGCTCTTCTGTCTATCCTGTGCTTCTTTCAAATTATGTTGTACCTTCCTTACTATGTTTTCCATTTCTTGGAGCATCTCTGGTCCCACCATGAGTCTGTCAACCGGGTTATCCCAGCTAACTAGAGTCGTAAACTTTTTGTCGTACAGTATTTCGAAAGGGCTCAATTTAGCCAAAGTTTGATATCCATTGTTATATGAAAATTCTACCAAGTGTAGATAGTCCTCCCATTTGTTCTATTTTGTCCTTACGTACATGCAGAGCATATCCTCTACGATTTTATTTGTCCTTTCGGTCTGTCCATCTGTTTGTGGATGATAACTTGTACTGAAATTCAATTTAGTGTTTATCCATGCAAACAATTCCTTCCAAAAAGAGGATGTGAATTTTACGTCTCTATTTGAAATCACCATTTTAGGAATACCATGCAGTCTAAAAATCTCTTTCATGAATATTTCAACAATGTTTATAGCTTTAAAAGTAGACTTTACAGGAATAAAGTGTGCAAACTTACTGAGTTTGTCGATTACGACCATGATAGAATCATTATGTTTCTGAGTTTTAGGAAAACCTGTTATAAAATCAAGCAATATGGTCTCCCACTTCCATTATGGCACTGGTAATTTCCATCGTTAATACCTATTGTCCTTATTTTTTGTTTCAGATCACTTTCTTCCCTGCTGATATTTATCTCAAACGAACCATGGACTCTTCTGCTTAAAGCGTCTGCTACTTTATTTTCCTTACCCTTGATATGTATGACCTCGAAGTCGAATTCGCTCAAGAAGGCTAGCCACCTTGCTTGTCTTGCATTAAGATATGGTTGGTTAAACATATATTTCACCCCGATATTATCTGTTAATAGTAGGAATTTTCTTCCCATTATGTAGTGTCACAACATTTTTAAGGCGTGTATTAATGCTGCTAATTCTAAGTCATGAGTGACATAATTTTGCTCGTGTTCTTTTAATTTCCGGACTCATAACAAATAACGTGTCCTTCCTAATTTAGAACACCACCCAATCCTTCTTTACTTGCATCCACACATACGGTGAAGTCTTTATTGGGGTCTGCTACCTTCAATATGTGTGCAGTTGTCAATAATTCTTTCAGCTTGTGAAAACTGTCTTGACACTTCTCCGACCAGTTAAACTTGGTCCCTTTCTTTTGTAGTGATGTGATAGGGTATGCTATCTTGGAAAACCCTTCTATAAATCTACGGTATTACCCAGTGATTCCCATGATTGACCGGATGTCTTTTACATCCTTAGGTACCGTCCATTCCATAATAGATTTTATCTTCTCCGGGTCCATGGCAATACCTACTGCTAAAATTACATGTCCTAGATATTGTATTTCTTTTTGGTAGAAATCACACTTGTCAAATTTGGCATACAGTTTGTGTTTTCTCAACATCAGTAGAACTATCCTTAAGTGTTCGTCATGTTCTTCCTCCGTTTATGAATAGACCAGAATATCATCGATAAATACTACCACAAACTTGTCTAAGTACTGACTGAAAATGTTGTTCATCAGGCACATAAACGTGGCAGGTGCGTTAGTGAGTCCGAAAGGTATGACTAAGAATTCATAGTGGCCATATCTTGTCCGAAAATCTGTTTTTCTTATGTCCTCATCTTTTATCCTAACTTTATGGTAACCGGATCGCAAATCCAACTTTTAAAATATCTTGGCCCCACCTACTTGATCGAACAGATCATTTATCCTTGGTAAGGGGTATTTGTTCTTAATAGTCATTTTGTTCAGCTATCTATAATCGATACAAAGTATTAGAGTGCCATATTTCTTTTTTACAAAGAGGACTGGTGCCCCCCATGGTGAAACACTCGGTCTAATATACTCTTTGTCCAATAATTCCTATAATTGTATTTTCAGTTATGTCAGTTCTGGTAGACTCATTCGATAAGGTGCCTTTGAGATAGGGGTTGAACCGGGTAGTAAGTTGATGGAGAAGTCTATTTCCCTTCTACGAGGTAAATCTGGTAAGACATCAAAGTCCTCTAACTTTGGCTTATCTTCTTTTTCTAGTAGATTTGTCACTTGGATGGCATAAACCTGACATCCCTTTCTAACACATTTCTTGAATTGCATCGTTGAAACCTGTCTGACTGATACAAGTTTTGGTACACCTTGGGCTGTTCTAATGGTGCCAAAATCATCCTTATAGCTAAGTACCTTGGTATAACAGTCTAGTATTGATTTGTGTTGTTCCAACCAATCCATCCCGATAATCATATCGTAAGATCCTAGTGGTAGGATATTGAGATTTGCTCTTATATTGTGACCATCTAAAGTGAATTCAAAATCTGAAACAAAGTAAACTACTTTCCTTTTAGTACCCATGGCTAATTGTATAAGCCATGATTTTGCGTGCTTCAATTTCTTAAGTTTATTTGACGCTACCACATCAGGAGTGATATAACTTAACATAGCTCCAGGGTCAATTAAAATAGAAATTCGAGTGTTATTGATTTTACCTTCGATTTCTACCACCGTGGACTGGTGGTCAGCTTGCCGACCATCTATGGCTATATTTATCCAATGTAGGCTTCTGTCCACATCTCCCACCATCGAGGCTTCCTGCAAATTGTGCACAACAGTTCTGTTTGTTGAAATTAAATGTGGATAGTTTCTCCTTAGATGAGGTTCTTTGCATTCCCAACACTTTAATGGCTATCAAGGGTTGTCCCCAAACTTCCTCGTTCCCATGTTTACTGGTTTACCACTACCTTGTGCATTTTGATGATTGGAGTGAGAATCATTTCTTGGAAAACTTTTTGTTGCATTCCGATAAGGAGTTGGCTGGTACCCCTTCTTCCACTGGTTCATTCTATCTTGTTTCTTATCCTTCCAGGCTTTGGGAAATTCCACCCACTGTTTATACTGGTCATAGCACATTCGTTCTTTTCTGAACACTTCACTCAAGGTTTTGGGGTTTTCAAACTCGATTCTGTCCCTATAGGACTGTGATAGACAGCTTAAGAATCGTTGTATTTTTACCTTATCCTCCCGGATATATGGTACAAACCTTAGTAGTTCTAGAAATTTATTTATAAGTTCCTCCATCGTCATCTGTCCAAGTTGTAACTCGTAAAATTCTTTTGTATTCCTTTCATAGTAGCTTTCAGAAAGGTATTGTTTCTTGAAATACTTATTAAAGTTGGACCATTCCAACTATTTCTCCTTTAGGCCCTTGTCTAGTTTCAGGTCCTGCCACCAAATGTTGGCCTTCCTTTTCAGATAGTAGATGACCATTCTGACCTTCATGTTGTTGGAATAATTATAGATCTGGAAGTATTTTTTGATGTCTGACAACCATGTCTCAGCTTCTTCCCCTGTTCTGGATTCTCCATCAAAGGTAGTTGGTTTAATATTTTTAAATTCTCCTTCAAGGTGGTCTACTTGTTTTCTTTTTCTATCTAGTTTAGTCTTGTCTTCAACTGAAGGTGTTCCTTCAAACAAACTGTCTCCTTTCTTTGTTTTATGTCCAGAGTTCCTGGAGGCCTTTTTGCTGACTTCTTCATCATGGTTATCTTTTTTTGGTCTTTTCTTGGTCACTATGATTTGTAGCAGGACTTCATTTATCTCTTGTTGTTCCTACTATGCTTTCTTCAATTTTTCATTGTCGGATTTGAAAATCTACAATTCTACAATAAGATTCTTCATTGTTTCCAACACCTCCATGGAGGAGCTTCCATCATTGTTCTGTCTTGGATCTCCAAGGGGTCCTTACTGCGGATTTCCTTCCATCCTGATTTCCACAACCTCCTGTGCTTCCATAATTAGCACAAAACATAAATAGCTTTCTGTTTGTAATTCATAAGATTTGTTAGTTTTTACATAAACCGAAATATAAAATAAGCAACCAATGTGGCCCTGTTTAGGCCCAGTGTTGTAACTTTTTCTCTGATACCATATGTAATGAACCCAAAAATTTACCAGTGTTACCATATAAAAAAAAAATTGTATGGGATATATATATATATATATATATATATATCCTACTCCTTTCATTCTTATTTATTGATTTTGAAGGAGAGGTCCTTCTTTCCTTTTAGTATATTGATGGAACCATTTGCATTCATATACCAAATTGACTTACCATGAATTAGAAGGTTTTTCCATGGTGACCCACTACGAACTTGACTATTTACTTGTTATCAACATATTTCCATGTACACAGTGTCCATACTAAGCGACTTAGGAAATTACAGTTCATAATGTTTAACTTACCCAACTTGTATATAAGGTTGGGTTTCGTGTTTAACCCATAGCGATAAACTTAGAATTTTAGTGTCGAATTTGAACCTGTTCTTTAACAGAGGTTGAGTAACTATTTCCTTTAACGATCTTCGTCTTAACTAAACCATACTCCAGTAAGCTTTGCTAATGAGAGGTTTAGTGGTAACAATGAAATTTATGGTGCACCAACATTCCATTTGCTCGGGACCCGAAGGATTAAATTACTCTGCCATTTCTTGATGTGAAACACCAGTTGACTATTAGAGATAGTTAAGGTTCATATCTACCATTTAATGGTAGTTCTATGTATGAAATTTTTGAAACCCTCACCTGGAAATTTCGCCCATTCTGGTAATGCCAACTTGGTCCCCATCACATGTCTCCCTCGTCCCTCGTACCTTCGGCATTTAAGCGTGTAATAAATTCTTCCTAGGGTTTTTCATCGTCCTGCTAGCCCACTATACAACTCCTTTCGAGTGACTCTGTGTATCCTTGTCCTTCCATGAATCATATCGATGGTTCAGAACAGACGTCTCTAAGTATTCTTGTTCTTCCATGATTCATATCATGATTCGAAAAGTCGTTACCTGGCGGGGCTTTATGAATGGTGGTTTCTCTGGTAAGTTTCTACTATCCTAGATTCGGTTTTGAATAAGGTTATGTTCTCCTTCATTCCTATACCCATCTATGATAATTCTTCACTGATGGTTGTAAGGATTCTAGTTTGGTAGGTGTACCGTGGGTAGGGTTGTTTTGGTGGTGATGGAAATGGTATCCAGGAATGGTTCGATCGACTCCCCTGAGTAGGTAACAAGATGCTCTGATAACTCAATTTAACTGTTTATCCTCTTTTAAAAATTCCTGCAAGATGTCCCTGTGTTTTGACTTATACTCGTCCAGTTCAGTAATGTATACGGATAATAGAGTGTAGAGCATAATTGTTACTCATAGGGGTTGTCCCTGTTCCTCCCTGTGTCCATGACCATTATACTATTAAGGTGTCGATAAGAATAAGGGAAGGTCCTATAGGGTAAGAAATAAATCCCCACACTATAGTCTATATGTTATACTTTGTTTGACCACAAAAATCTTCCCGAGTTTTTTTTTTATAAGGGTTTTCTACGTTTCGGAGGTTCTATTCATACTAGGCTTCATTTTCTAGTGAATCTATCGTCTGGTAGAGCCCCCCAAATCCACTGGGGTCGATACTCTCGTTTCTTCCTTCTGAAATGTATATAAATACCCTTTAGTAAGAAAAATAATGTGTATCTTTACTTATTAGCAGGTTACTTACGACGGTCGCTCTTTAAGTCTGTAACTGTAATGGTATAGTGTTTTTCCTTCCTTTTGTTTCTTATTCTTCTCTCCTGTTAGTACCCTTTATAGTATGTGTACCAACACCCCTTCGCCACTTGGTGTTTGATAGAAAAAGGATTCACTGCTTAACCTATCATAGGCTTGCATATTACACAATCACCTGTTTCATTCTTTTGGTTTCGCTGGGTTATAATATTGTTATTATTTCTTACATTTCTTAGAATTGGCATTTTATGAAAATTGTGACCAAATCTAATGATGGGCCTCTTCTTTTTTCTACGAGGGTACCCATCAGGTCTTTAAGCTCACTTCTCCTCTCCCGGACATCGATGACTCGGCTGAAGGTTGGTTACGCTCACGCCCAGGCGAGATAAGTGTTTTGTTTTACAGAATTATTTCGTTGTTTGTAAGATCCTTTTCTCAATTAAGGTTTATCGTTACTAAAGGAAAACTTCTCATTCTTTACAGGTTTGCAGGGTTACTATGTTGGATGTGGGATCACGCCTTGTATAAGAAAGGTACTTGGGTTCCTGTTTAAGCTCTCGACGAATAACCTAGCTTCTTGATAAGATTAAAAAATGTACAGTAGGTTATCAGACTTCAATATGGTCATATCGCTACTGTTGTAATTTCCTAAATTAGTTAAGGGCAAGGTCCCTCGAAATTCCAAAACTGTGTAATAGGTTTTAAAGTAGAGTTATACTTTTACTCCCAAAATTTGACTATCAACTTAGAAGAAAAATAATTGGTTTCTCTCTTCCGGCGTACTGGGTCTGTTTATACATTTAATCTTCGAAAGGTATAAATGAAGTGTTTATATCTGTCAAGGTCTCGTACTGTAGTTCATGTTTATTTCCATAGCTTTAATCTTTCAATTTTTACTATGGTGAATTTTGTCTGAATCGTAAAGTGGAATATGGTTATAGAATGTATTCCCTTTTATTCTCTTTAAATGCTAGCAAGTAAATTTGACCTTCCGATTTATGTTTGGGATTACTCAAAAAACAATCATTTGTTTTGTTCTCGGAGGGTTGTGTATGTTAAGGGCATTCCAGTTGTAATACTGGTTATTAAAGGTATACAGTAAAATTGTAACCATTATACTATACTTGTCGTTCATACTCTCGAACCATGATTTTGTAGGTACAAATATGTTATAAATGTTGGCCTAAATTTTTGTGGACAGTTTGTCCCGGCCTCGAAGGGATAAAGATGTATATAGGAGTAGGCATATAATTATTACAGTGCTTTACGTATAATATATATATAT
>ML778657.1:473586-520091 GCA_009831015.1 Picea engelmannii | reverse complement strand
ATAAAGCTTGTTGTGTTTTATTGTATGATTCCTTGATCACATACATAGGTTTATATTGAGTTTATGCTATTACTATCACTTTGGTTGGTTGTGTTCTTTTGCAGGTTCATCATCGTATGAGCGTTGGAATGGAGCTAGGTTGGCGATGGCGAGAGGAAGCAACATTTAAATGGTATGTCACCCATCCCTCTTTAGTTGGTAAATTTAATATTTAAAACTTAAGGAAAGCATCATGTTTTGGTGTGTTTTGTTATAGATCTAGGTGGATCTAGGGAGATCAGTTAGTATCCGCACCTACCGATTAGTCCGATAACATACCAGGTCAACCCAAGCTATACCAAAACCGATATTAGTCAGACAAATTTCAACGATACAACTAAAGAAATGTATGAGAAAGGGATGTCAGGTTTATGCCATCCAAGTGACAAATCTAGCAGAAAAAGAAGACAAGCCAAAGTTAGAAGACTTTGTTGTTCTATGTGATTTCAGAGATGTGTTTGTGGATGAAATACCAGAATTACCCCTTATAAGGGAAATAGACTTCTCCATAGACCTACTACCTAGTTCAGCCCCCATCTCAAAAGCACCGTACTGAATGAGTCTACCATAACTGACATAACTAAAAATACAATTACAGGAATTGTTGGACAAAGAGTATATCAGACTGAGTGTCTCACCTTGTGGAGCACCAATCCTCTTTGTGAAAAAGAAAGATGGTACTCTAATACTATGTATCAATTATAGACAACTGAACAAAAATGACTATTAAGAATAAATACCCCTTACCAAGGATAAATGATCTGTTCGATCAAGTAGGAGGGGCCAAGATTTTTTCAAAATTGGATTTACGATCCGATTATCATCAAGTTTGGATAAAAGTTAAGGACATAAACAAAACTTGTTTTCGGACAAGATATGGACACTACAAGTTTGTAGTCATACCTTTCGAACTCACTAATGCCCCAGCCACGTTTATGTGCCTAATGAACAATATTTTCAGTGAGTACTTGGACAAGTTCGTGGTAGTATTTATCGATGACATCTTGGTCTATTCAAAGACAGAGGAGGATTGTGAGGAATACTTGAGAATAGTTTTGAAAATGTTAAGGAAGCACAAACTATACGCCAAATTTGACAAGTCTGACTTCTATCAAAAAGAGATACAATATCCTGGCCATGTAATTTCAGCAGAGGGCATTGTTGTAGACCCGGAAAAGACAAAAGCCATTATGGAATGGCTGGTACCTAAAGATGTAGTAGATATACGGTCATTTATGGGAATCATCGGATATTATTGCAGGTTTATAGAAGGGTTTTCCAAGATAGCCTACCCTATCACATCATTACAAAAGAAAGGAAATAGGTTTAATTGGTCAGAGAAGTGTCAAGATAGCTTCAACAAACTAAAGGAATTATTGACAACGACACCCATACTGAAAGTAGCAGACCCGAATAAATATTTCACCATATGTGTTGATGCAAGTAAAGAAGGACTAGGTGGTGTCCTAACTCAGGAATTTCATGTTATTTGTTACGAGTCCCAAAAATTAAAAGATCACGAGCGAAATTGAGTCGCTCATGACTTAGAATTGGAAACAATAATACATGCCTTAAAGATATGGCGACACTACATAATGGGCAAAAAATTCCTATTATTAACGGACAATAGCGGGGTGAAATATCCGTTTAGCCCACCAGATCTTAACGCAAGACAAGCAAGGTGGTTAGCCTTCTTGAGAGAATTCGACTTTGAGGTCAGACATATAAAGGGAAAGGAAAATAAAGTAGTAGATGCTTTAAGCAGAAGAGTCCATGGGTTATTTGAGATGAATATCAGCAAGGCAGAAAGTGATCTAGAACAAAGAATAAGGATGGCAAGTATTAATGACGAAAACTATACTAAAATAATGGTAGAATTACCGAACAGTACCGCGAACTCAGATAAACCATATCTAAGTATCAACAAGAAGGGACTGCTACGATTTAAAACCAGACTTTACATACTAGATTCAGCGGAGTTAAAATTAACAGTCTTGGATGAAGTGCATAAGAAACCGTATTTGTGCCACCCAGGTTACCAGAAGATGATAACCGCACTTAGAAAGCTATTTTATTGGCCTAACATGAAGGGAGAAATAAAAAAATACTTGGCTAGGTGCGAATATTGTCAGTAGGTTAAGGTCCAACACCAACATCCAACCAGCCTATTACAGCCATTACCAGTACCAGAATGGAAATGGGAGACTATATCGCTCGACTTTATAACAGGTTTGCCTAAAACTTAGAAACAAAATGATTCTATCATGGTCATAATCGACAAACTCAGTAAGTATGCACACTTTATTCCTTTAAAGTCTACTTTTAAAGCTATAAACATTACTGAAATATTCATGAAAGAAATTTTTAGACTGCATGGTATTCCTAAAATGCTGATTTCGGATAGAGACGTAAAATTCATATCTTCCTTTTGGAAGGAATTGTTTGCAGGGCTAAATACCAATTCGAATTTTAGTACGAGTTATCATCCACAAATGGATGGGAAAACTGAAAGGACAAATCAAATCATAGAGGATATGCTCTGCATGTATGTGAGAATGAAACCGAACAAGTGGGAGGACTATATACACTTGGTAGAATTTGCATATAACAATGGGTACCAAACTTTAACAAAATTGATCCCTTTCGAAGTGTTGTACGACAGGAAGTGTACGACTCCAATTAGTTGGGATAACCCGACTAAAAGACTTATGGTTGGACCAGAGATGCTCCAAGAAATGGAGAACATGGTAAGAAAGGTATAACAGAACTTGAAGGAAGCACAGAACAGGCAGAAGAGCTATACAGATCAGAAAAGAAGACACTTAGAGTTTCAAGCGGGAGACCATGTGTACTTGAAGGTCAAAGCTCAAAAAAGCTCATTGAAGTTAGGAAAATATGCCAAGGTGGCACCCAGGTTTTGTGGACCCTTTGAGATACTAGCTTGAATTGGATCTGTAGCATATCAACTTGCACTTCCAAGCAATCTAAGAATTCATAATGTATTTCATGTTTCTTTATTGAAAAAATATGTTCACGACCCTACTCATATGATTGATTGGAACTTGGTACAGGTGGAATCTGAAGGTGAATTCCAGGTGGAACCCCTACGCATTCTAGACCGGAGAGAAATAGTGCTTCGGAACAGAGCCGTCGCTTAGGTAAAGGTGCAATGGAAGCACTTTAGTCCTGAGGAGGCCACTTGGGAATTGGAGGGAGATTTGTGGAAATCTCATCCAATCATGTTCCAAGAAAGGAATGAAAATTGAGGATAGTGTTTTATTGAAGGGGAAAAGGATGTGACATCCCCCAAAATAAAATATTTTGGAAATTTAAATTTCTGGGAAATTTATTTCGTTTTTGGTAAATTTGAATTTGGAAAATTTTTGCCATTTATGGAAATTTTGAATTTTGAATTTGTTAATTGTAATAAATTATTATGATTGTTGGGTAGAGATCTGATTTGACCCAACTAACTATTTGACAATGACACTTGTTTAAAAACATAATATTTTATATTGATTGCAGGAAGACAAATGGAACAACCATGTTAAAAGTAGCTGAGCATGACTCCATGAGTGGGGAACATGTTGGAACTATCCCTGGGATGATTTTTACAAGTGGCAAATTAGTGATTTGGCCATTAGTAGCCCCTGAAAAATCATGGATTTATGAAGCTGTGAAAATTCCCAAGGAAGGGAAAAGACCTAGGCAAGTTACAAATAAGCATATGTGAGGAGGCAGGACACTGCTAAGTATGCTGAGAAAGAGTCTATTGATTTTTCTTTTTCACTTGTTGTTATGAACACTAGAAGGGTGTGAGGCAGGGGGAAAAGTGACTAAATTGAAGGACAGTGTTGTAGAGGGATTTCCAGGTTCGCCCTTATGGACTCATGGTCAGGCTAGGGGGTGAATTCGGGAAAGTAATCGTGGCTACTCGGTTCTACAGTTGGGGGGAACGTGGTTGTTCCCTTTGTTTTCTCCACAAGTTTAGTTCATATATGCTACTCTAAACTCTATCTGTCAGAATGATTTTATATTGGATGTACTGTACATGTTATATCTAAATAGAAATGAGTTCTAGTATCCATTTTAATGATCGTATAATTGATGTAAGTCTTTTTATATATCTAAATATTCAGTATTTTACCTCTGTTGGACGAATTGGTTATTGATATAGTGGGATCTTTAAAGATGGTATGCATGCAATAACTTAGACAAAGGCTGATTGAATTCATGAATTATACAGTCCTCTTAACTATCGAATAGTTATACATAAATTCCATAATCATCCCTTAAGGAATCCTCTACTATGGAATTTAGAACCTATATGTAAATAAAAACATATGATATCCTCATTGAATTCAGCAAATAGACTGTAGGATTTAATTATGGAATTATTTCTGGAAATCAAACTTTAAACAGAATCAAATATGTATCAATGAACAAACAAAACTATTATATGCATATGTATATTTCATTATGTAATTTAATTCAAAAAAAAAGGAAGAAGAATTCACATATACAGTCGAGAATGATGAAGCATATGGGAATGACATAATCCAAGGAGTAAGATTACCCTAAACTAGATGATACAATCATGCTAGGATCATACTATAGGAAACAAAATAAATAAACTCGCTAATACATTAACAACGTATGACACATCTTACATATGCTGTGTGCAGAGAGGAACAAAGAATTTTATGGCTGTACGATATAGGATATCCGTTAACTTGCATCGCATTTACAGAAAAACCTTTTAGGAAATTTCAAAGTAATGCAATCTATGATGAAGAAGCAACCAATCAAAAGACAAAAACATACAAATACATAGAGACTTGAAGGTGAGAGACCTCTGAAATGATCCCCATTGGGGTAATTTTTTTTAAATAAGAATTTCATTCACAAGAGACAAATCTTACAGACATTAATATAGTCAAGTAAAGATGGCTATTATAACTATTTAAAGATTTTCGACAACTTACAATTATAGAAGTAATGTACAGGACGCCGAAAGTAAGCTATTTCCAAATAGAAATAATATCCCTCCCCTTCTAAGATTAACTTATTTAAGAGTTTTCCCAACAACAGACAAAAACTTAGATCTGTTTTCGCTAAATTCTAGCTTTAGAATATCAGTCATCTCCTACAACATGCTCGACAGTATATATATCCTTAATTGGAACTTAAGAAAAAACAAAACAAGATTAACCCTCAGATATCCGGTACAGGAATTCGGTACATGAGTAAGGTTACTCTTAACATCAGAAAGCTATGAACAGATTCGTGACCTCCAAGCGGTTTTCAGAAACAAGTTGAAGAGTCATATTTTGGAACCCAAGTACCATTGTCATGATGAGAAGAGGCCAGTACCTACTCCTTGAAGTGGGCATACCTGCATTCAACCATCACGGAAAAACATTAGTAAAATTTCAGAATAGAACCTTAAATTATAAACTTGAAAGGGTAGATTGATAACCATAGCATTGTCGGATTACTTAACTTAGGGGCCGAAACGCCGCACCCTCCAGTTGTCGTGATTTTCTTTGTAATCAACCCTGGCCAAGGGGAGAATGGTCCTGAAGCTCCTGGTGGGTACCCTCGCATCAAGTAGAGTCCCACCATTAATACAGAGAAAACACCCTTTTTAGAGAATCAAATAATTACTTTGAAAAAAAGAATATCATTGCAAATTCAAGAGATAAATCATCTGTTAAAAACCGCTTACGAACAAAATGAAGAACGTAAAGAACAATATGATACACATAGGAGACCTCGTGGAAAGTAACCTAACTCAGCAAGAGACAAATTACCAGTAGACCACTACCTTACTACAAGTGATGTGCACCAGTCACAGAGGAGAAACATATACGTTAAGAATCCAGTTTGACCTTTTATTTTCCTAGAGCACGACGAAGGTATAAACTATTCGGAACTACTCTGAGTTACTCCAAGTACAGTTGTTGGTTATAGGGTAAACAAAATATTGAATCAGAAATAAACCCATGGGACACAAACAGTGAACACGAAATATATAACCTTAGGTTCATAGAGGTAAAGATTGGTGACTCATGGATACATCAAGAAACCTCTTCTACAGTCATTGCTAAAATAAAAATAGAAACGCGTAGAATCTAAACATGACTATCGGAAGTAAAGAGGGTCTGTAAATCCACAGTAAAGTGTACAAAAAACAAAATCTTTCTTGGTATCAACCAAAAACAACAATCTATGTTCGAACTTGAAATATGACAATTGCCTAAAGAGAACTTACCAAGTAGTCGCATATTGTCGTCGACTTCACCAAAGGTTGCTCACAGAGGTGGTAGAATTTCCCTATGGAAGAATGCATAATACAGAACACTTTCCTTTGGAGGCACAAGGGCATAAATGAGAATGCTAAAACCTAAGAGGGACGAGTACACTCTTTACAGCACGAGAGGTACAAACCTTACACTAGGGCAAAGCTGGCACATCAGGATTGGGAGGAACATGAGGAAGAGTCATAGGGACTGAGGTTAGTAGGAACCTAATTAATTTCCAGACATAGTCTTAAACTCCTCCTGACAGGTACATCTGCCTCCCTTAATGTAGAAGATATGAAGTTAAACAATAGTAAAGCCATGACTGTCTAATGAAACTAATCGCCCGAAAAACTTTTGCCTTTGAAGTTATCTTTTTGATTACTCCAAAAATTGGAGGGGAGTTAGTTAGTTCAGTTGTGTAGAGAATGATGCGGATTTGATCGGGTTCAGTTCGTTATGGTAGAGACAAGTTGTAACATAACTAAAATGGAGCCATCAAAGGAAAACACTTGGAAACCACTCCTAAACCATTCATTAATCTCCTTAAAACCTTTCCTGTCACATACGACAATCAAGACTTGAAGTCTGATGTTGACACAGTTAGTGATCCCGATTATTTTCGGCACGAAATGAGAGCGGAGATATAATAAAGAAATGCACAGAGATATCGCGTATATCCAGTAATATAATAGAAATATATCATAGATGCAACCATAAACACAGAGATAAAGTAATACACGATTTCTATTAATGAAAGAAATGTACAGAGACTGTAAAAATACAGAGTTAAAGACTCGCTAGAATGGTGGCAGCTTATCTCTGAGAAGAGATGTGACGGCTACTCGCATTCGCAAGATGATGGTTACAATGAGGCTCGGAAGGCCCTTTTACAATAGACGGGAATGAAAAAATTCCTAGACATCCAAAAACCTAACCCTAGGAGATGAAGCGCCAAAAGTCATGTGGACCCCGTTTGGGTAAGTTGGTGCATCAACTTCCCGGGGTCGCAACATTTGCATACGATCTCCGTTTTAGGCGTGTGATAGCTCGTTGGAAAGGTATCGTCGAGGAGATTCATTTTGGGGCCTCAATCATGCCTTCGGCTATCATTGAGAACCTCTATCTCGAAAAACCTTCATTTAGGCCCTCAAAATGACCCCAGAAGTTAAAACCTGCTAAAAATAGTAAATTGCCAAAATGGCCAGAAAACTGTTTTGAGCCATTTGGAAAAGATGGGTGGCCCCCGATATCCACCTGGATCATTTAGGTAAGTGTATATGCATTTAACTCCTAGAGACATAAATTTATGCGCAAAAATCCAATAGCTCGATTCTATTACAACAAGGGGACTGAAATTCCAATCCTAGTGTATAGGTAGATACGGGTATTGTATTGAAGTCTTTATAATAAAGTAAGAGTTAGAAAATACTTGCATTCAACGGAAACTTCTCTTAAGAGTATTAAGCTAGTATGTTATAAGGTTATGCAAAGAAAAATCAAAATGTAAGTACCCACCTTACAAGTGGATTAAATGAAGTTAAATGGTAAATATTGTACCACAGTTTTTTTTTTTTATGAGAAATTTGAGGTCCATTATAGTTTCACAACAAAGTTGTGGAAGACATGTTGGAGGTGGAGTGACCCCTCAGGAAATCCAAACTAGTGCAAGTCACACAGGAAAGATCATGAAACCAGTTTTATTAGAGAAGCTGTAGTGGTCCTTGGCTTCTCTTGGCTTGCAGAAAAGTTGATGAACAAAAGGAAGGATCAAGGTATCAGGTTAATCGTTGTCAAGGTGGAGATTGTTGGGATTTGGTGACAAAGAATTACTCCAAATATGGATTTGGATCCTATTATTCTGGGTTTGTTACAACCAAATAGACCAAGTTAGAATATGGATAGAGATTTCATTTATTATTTAGTTTCTTGTAAATGCATATAAATACATGTAAGCCTGTAGAGGAAAAAATGATTGTCAGAGACATAGTGTGTGACAGACTTGCAAATCTGATTTAATCTCCATAATCCATATAATAATACAACTGATGCCTATGCTTGGTGGATGTCTCCCAATGTTTTGGTGAACCACGTGAAATCCCTATCTATTATCTTTGTGTGATTGTTAATTATCATTGTGAATTGTGATTTCGGCATTGACAATTCTAACAAGTGGTATGCGAGCTGGTTAGATCTGGTTGGAGGAGTGTCAAATTTTCAGAGGAGCCGCAGAAGTGAAATCTGTGTGAGGGTGCATCAATTCATACATCCTTGTAGGTCCCTCCTCTCGAAGGGTGGGGAGACTTATTACTCAACCTTACTCTCATGACAAATTGCTGAAATTTCTGAAGTTGAAACACAGGAACAATGCGTAAATGTTTAAAGATTTCCACACTCCAGTGTTAGGTGAGGTGCATACTCCCCATAGTCCATTGTTGTGTGTGGTGCAACGACTCCCTTAAATCAAAGAGCCATGATCTCCTTTTTTTAAATTTATTCTCATAGTATATTGTTTGGAATTTGAGGCATGGTTGAAAAGTTGAAAAGTTTAAAGAATTAAAATATACGGAGGAGGATACTTAAAAGGTGTTTTTTTTTAATTAATTAAAAATTTCCAAGTCACATGGGTGAGTCAAAGCATGAAGGTAAATTCTTATAAAAGGTGGATGTGTTAAAAAGTAAAACTTTTTCTTTATAAAAGATTTTTATTAAACCTTTTTTATATTATTAAAGGGTTTTTTGGATTGAACCTTTTTTAAATTATTGTTCAATATTAAGTAACATCATTCCTGCACATTGTTTTTCAAAATACCTTGGGTTTTTTATAAGCAGTGGATATTGGGAGATTTTTTGTGATAATGGCTAAGATGAAGAGTTTGAAGTTTGAAGTTGAAAAATTCAACGGTAAAAACAACTTTGAGGTCTGGAAGCTCAAGACGTGGGATTTACTAGTGAAACAAGGGTTGAAAAATGCATTGGCAAGTAGGTCAAATAAACCAACAACCATGATGGAATGGGAATGGGGGGATCTAGATGTGAAATCTCTTAGCACCATTCATTTATGTCTGGTGGATAAGGTTTTGTTTAATATTGTAGGAGAGGATACAACATCATGCTTATGGAGAAAGTTGGAAAGTCTATATATGACGAAGTCCTTGATGAGTAGAATCTACTTGGAGAGACAACTGTATAGTTTGCATATGGAAGAAGGTACAAAAGTTGTTGACAATTTAAATACTTTCAATACCCTTATAGTTCAATTGACTAGTATGGAATTTAAATTCAAAGATGAGGATAAGGCTATTAAACTATTGTTTTCATTGCCTAAGTCTTGGGATAATATAGTCACCTCTATTAGCTTTAGCTCAACATAAGTTTTAGCTTATGACTCTGTTGTGGGAGCTTTGTTGGCTAAGGAGATGAGGAGAAAATCTAGTAAAGAAACCTCGACTTCAGAGGCAATGTTGATTAGAGGTCGAACCATAGAAAAGAATGAGAGAAGTTATTTCCGATCTAAGTCAATACATAGAAAGGGTAAAGAAAAATGATGGTATTATGGCAAAACATGACATCTCAAGAAAGATTGCTGGAAGAAAAAGGAATCTGAGGAAAACTCTACAAAGGAAGAAAATTTGGCTGTAACAAATTCAGGTATGATTGATCAAGTTTTATCTGTTTCTAGTAATTTACAATATCAATAAGAATGACAGATATATTTAGGTGCCTCCCACCACATGTGCTCACATAGAAATTGGTTCATTTCTTACCAATCTGTTGATGAGGGTGTAGTGTTTATGGGAAATGGTATTCATTGTAAAACTGTTGGGGTTGGAAGTATTAGAATTAGGATGTTTGATGGTATTGTTAGGGAATTAACGAATGTTAGATATGTACGTAAGATTAAATCAAATTTGATTTCATTAGGAGCGTTGAATTCTTGTGGATATAAGTATACAGGTCAAGGTGGACCTCTCACAGTGTCGAAAGGTAATTTAGTAGTGATGAAGGCAAGAAAGGTTGATAACCTTTATAAGATGGAAGGAAGTATTGAAGTAGCATCTGAAGTGACATGTGTATCTTCTTGTTTATGGCAATAGAATCAAGGTCATAAGAGAAAGAAAGAATTGCAGGTACTGGTAAGTGGTAAATCATTTCTAGACATAAAGTCTTTGTTTCTAAATTCCTGCTTGCTTTATATCTCTGCAAGTTGTGATGATGGTATAAGGGGATGTTTTGTGTGGGATCCTACTTCTGACAAGGTCATCATTGATAGAGATATAGTATGTATGGAACAACCAAAAGGGTTGATTCAATATCGCAACAATAAATTTGTTTGCATGCTAGGTAATTCATTGTATGGCCTGTTGGTACCCAGGCAAATATACAAGGGGTTTGAATCCTTCATAGTAATTCATAATTTTTCAAAGGGTAGGAATGACTATACAGTTTATAGTACATTCACAGTCTTGATGTTATTTTCTGATGATATGCTCGATGCAAGCCGAATCATGGATAAAATTAGTAAGAAAGTGACTCAGATGGACAAGACAATTCAGATGAGGGATCAACGAGCAAAAAAAAAATTAAGGGCATGGAAGTACACATAGATGGTAATGGTAAGATGTGGTTGGAGTTCACTATGAACATTTTAAAACCGGTTTTTATCCCTCTTGTTTTCCATTATAAGCTTTCTTCAAGTATAGGGCCTGCCTATAAAGAAGAAAATGTTATGTCTCGTGTAATTTCAGTAGGAGGTATGTTATATGTGATGAAATGGTTAAGACCATATGTTTCACATGCTAATGATGTTGTTAGATACGTGACAGATTCAGGTGTTGCAGTGAAATGGGGGCTTCGACGTTTGAGAAGCAAAGATGTCATCTATAATGGTTACACTATGATGGTCTATGATAATTGTAATGTATATTTACAGGTGTCTTGGATAGGAGGAGATCTATCGCTAAATATGTTTCACAACAACGTTGTGGAAGACATGTTGGAGGTGGAGTGACCCCTCAGGAAATCCAAACTAGTGCAAGTCACACAGGAAAGATCATGAAACCACTTTTATTAGAGAAGATGTAGTGGTCCTTGGCTTCTCTTGGCTTGTAGAAAAGTTGATGAACAAAAGGAAGGATCAAGATATCAGCTTAATCATTGTCAAGGTGGATATTGTTTGGATTTGGTGACAAAGAATTACTCCAAATATGGATTTGGATCCTATTATTTTGGGTTTGTTACAACCAAATAGACCAAGTTAGAGTATAGATAGGGATTGCATTTATTATTCAGTTTCTTGTAAATGTTTATAAATACATGTAAGCCCGTAGAGGCAAAAACGACTGTGAGAGATTGAGTGTGTGACATACTTGCAAATCTGATGTAATCTCCATAATTCAAATAATAAGACAACTGATGCCTATGCTTGGTGGACGTAGCCTAACGTTTGAGTGAACCACATGAAATCCTTGTCTATTATCTGTGTGTGATTATTAACTATCATTATGAATTGTGATTTCCACATTGACAATTCTAACATTATCTTCTTCCACATTTCAACTCGCGAGGAAGTGGCTCTGCATATTGTCACTGATAAATCAAATCTCATCCTCTTATTTTATATCCTTGAGATCGATTTTCTTCAAGATTAATACCATCCAACAATTATAGTAATGTACTCATACAGTCAATACCATGCCAAATAAAAAATAAGTACGATAAAATTAAGGTATGATAAATCCCAAGTCAAAACAGAGGTATACTAATTCTTTATACTCTTATATACACAACCACCATAAGTTGGACAATTTTTTTTCATACAAATATCTATATATGGGATAAGAAAATAAAATTAAAGAAAATAAAAATTCAGAAATAATTTTTTGACAAAAAAACATAAAAAATTAATCCAACCAAATTAACATGTAAAATTTTCTAGTCCCCTCAATTATTTGAATAGCTACAATGCACTTGTACAAATTTTGAAATTTAGGCTATATTTTTGATAAAAAGGAAGGGCAAAAATACAAAAAAAATGTTTCTTAATATTTTACTTACGGGAAACATGTAGGATCAGAGAAATACATTTTCTTATGAGAAAGTGTGATTGTAAAGAACCACATTAAGTTATTAAATAAATGCAATGTATGGATTCAAAATCAAGATCTTTTGATTTTTATCTTTTAAATTGTTATTATAGGTTATAATATGTCTTTGTTATTTATCATGAATAGGTTTAATATTAAGAAAATGTGTTTTATTTTTGTTGATATATTTTATTTGAAAGTGTTAATATAGTCTTAAATTATAACCATAATTTAAAAAAAAAAAAAATTAAACATTTAAACATAGCTAGGAGGAAAAGATGCATTTGAAAATTTATATGTACAGTTGTTGGATATCTAATACTTTAAACTCCAACAATTTGGTTGTTGTTTAAATTTTTTAAATCTCGGATATCTACTACTTTAAGCTACAACACTCTAACAATTTGGTTGTTTATGTTTAAATTTTTTAAATGACCAGATTAAAATAACAATTATTAAGATCTAGTATATGTATAGTTCTTGGATATCTAATACTTTAAACTATTAAACTCCAACAATTTGGTTGTTGATGTTTAAATTTTTTAAATCTGGGATATCTAATACTTTAAGCTCCAACACTAACAATTTGGTTGTTGATGTTTAAATTTTTTAAATGACGAAATAAAAATAGCAATTATTAAGATCTAATGACAATTTATAATAGTATGCATGAAGAAATAAGAAACAGAAGAAGGGAAATTTTAGTGTGAAAATACTTGTCATAGAGAACTTTTAATATCCTAACATTATCTTGACTTAATTAGTCAATATTAATTGAAAGCTGCTTTCGTGGCTTAAATGCCAACCTCTTCCCCTCACAATTTCCTTCTTGAGTTCAAGATGCATTTAGATCATAACCCCATTGTAATATGTAATAGGGACCCTTCAAAGCATAGGTTAACGAAATTAAATAGTATACTTATGTTCTAATGGGATTTTCAACGTCCATGCTAACTTTAATATTATATGTAAGGTTTACCTATACTTTTTAACTAACGATACTTTTTAACTAACAACATTGTTATTAACAAAACCAAATAACCTTTTATTAATTTAATAAAAGTATTTTTTTATTATTTAAAACTAAATATTAAATATGAATTTCTACTATAATTAAATCTATTTTAGAAAGATTGGAGAATTTCAAGGATTTTTTTTTTCACATTATCATTGATTATGTTTAGAAATGTGTGAGAATACTATTCTAACTACTTAAATTATACTTTTTAATTAACAATATTAATATTAATCGTTATTATTAAAATAACATAAATAATTTTAAGATAAAGTAATAATATGATTAAGTAATTTAATAGCAATAGATTTCATACTATTTAAAATAAAATATGCATTGTTTGTTTGATGAGAGAGATTAAATTTAACATGGTATTAGTCATTTAATAGCTTGAAAAAACCCGCATATTCATATTTTATTTAATTGTGTTTTAGAAAGTGTTTGATGAGAGAGATTAAATTTAACATGGTATTAGTCATTTAATAGCTTAAAAAAACCTGCATATTCATACTTTAATTAATAATGTTTTAGAAAGGTTTGACAATATATAAATAAGAATTACATAAATTAATTTATAATTGAAAAAGGAATTGAAAAAGGATGAGAATAACCAAGTTCCAACAATATAGAATATAGTTGATCAGAAAACAATACATTTGGGAAAATAAATTTCAGAAATGATTCTCTTAATATATAAATTAGAATTACATAAATTAATTTATAATTGAAAAAAAGATGAAAATAGCCAAGTTCCAACAACATAGAATATAGTTGATCAGAAAACAATACATTTAGGAAATTAATTAAATTTCAAGAATGATTCTCCTTTCTCACAAAGAGAAACTCCCCCACACTCTTTTTCATAAATAAAACGTCTCCCAAACTAAAATTAATAGAAATATCTTAAATAATGTTTTTCGATTTAAAGCCATACAAAAATACTAATGGACAAACTCTAGTTGTTATTCATGCAATTATAATTTTTATTTTAATTCCACTTTCTTTATAACACAACTAATGGATTAACTCTAGTTGTTATTCATGCAATTATCGTTTTTATTTTAATTCCAATTTTTTTTATAAAACAACTTTTGTTGGATTTTACTTTAATTGCAATATTAAATTTTTATTAAATTTTAGTTTAATATATTTATTTTATTACATTGTACTTTTTATCACTTATTTATTATTCAATATTTTTTTATAATTAATTAATTAATTATTATTATTCTCCTCATTATCATCATACTAAATTTAAGTCAATGCACCTACACATAATGCTAGGCATTACAAACATCTCTTACCAGTCATGAAGATATGATAAATGAATGTAAATGTAGCAATGACATCAAATTAAGTGATTGATCACCATTACTATAATTTTATCATGCAAGTTCTATATTTTGAAATGTTTCACTAAACATATTAGGCATTTTCTTTTAATGTGGACTTTTATATTGTATCTTTGATATGAAAATGAGTTACCAATAATTGTAACAATTATTTTTTGACATATTTTTTTATCACAAACCTTTATGTTATATATTTTATATTAATGGGTGAGTGCAAGCTAATGATGGTCTTTCATGACGTGTTAGTGGCAATAAAAACCTGAAAAACCAACAATATGTTAACTTGGAGGGATTATTCAAGGTACTTTTACAATAAATTTGAATATTGTGTAGGAATATGAAACATATGAAATTGAATTAGATTTCTAAATATGCAATTTGTATTCATAGACATTGTGAATAACTAAGTGAAATTTTATGTTTTCCTTAAATTATCAAAGTCAACATACGCGTGAAATTACAACCTCTTTTGTTCATGCAGGCTAAAATGGTTTTAACATGATCAAACCATTGTTTATAATTTTATAATTATTAGGTATTGGTCTCTTCTAGCATATAACTCATTTTAGAAATGGTTAAGAATAAACCTTATAGAATAAATAAGAAAGGTGTGTATTCTAGGATTTTAATATGTGTGAAGACAAAAATATATTAAAAATAGTAAATAATAATAACTTTAAAAAAAATTATATATTTGAAATATGGATTATCGACGCGATCTATGTCTATAATTTCATCAACAACTTGTTGACGGGCGTAAATGACACATCGTCAACTAGAAGGTCAAATCCAGACCGAGGTTGTCTAATTAACCCAAGCCATTTGGTATGAACTAACTCGATGAGTTTAATGGCTCCGTTAGCCAATTAAGGTCCTAAAAATAATAAAAGAAACAAACTGATCTAAAGCTATGATTCTAACAATTTATGTACTAATTACAAGTGTTCAAATAAAAACATGAATACACAAATTATTACAAACAATCTATATACAGTTTGCAAGGTTTACTTGAAATCTTGGGAAATGAATGTTCGTAATAGTGTTTTCAACTAAGATAAAGAAAGAACATAAATCTTTTTGTTTTTTGAATGTTTAAAGATTTAAAACTAATAAATACTAAGAAAATACAATTGAAACAATGACACAGTAATAGTCAAAAGCTAATTAATGCAATCATTGTTTCATTAATAAATAATTATTAAAATAACACACACACTAACCTATTGTTGATCAACAAAATTGATTTTATCTCTCTGTGTTGTTTGAGCTCCTATTTGTCCTGCTTTTACGGGAAACCTATAACATAACAATATTAGTACTTCAAGAACAAATTCAAAGAAGTGTTTGATATTTGGAGTAAATTAATAACATCATGAAGACAACTAATTAAAAATCACTTGATCTTAAGATAATCAATATTTAAGAACGAAAGAAAACTCAATTCTGAGTATTGATATTATTCATCATTTAACATTAGAAAAAAATTCAACAATAATCAAATGATCGATTGATCACACATATGAAATGGAAGGACAAATTATAGACAACATAAAGAAAAGCATGATATAAAAAATTATATGCAGAATAGTCTAAAGCTAATTCAATACAAATAAAGTTTCATATTAAAAAATTATATGAGAAACAATATTAAGATTGCACAATCTAGAAAAGAACAAAAGCTAAAGAGTAAATTGTTTTCTCATATAGTTTCAACAAAATATGTTCATCATATGGTCCTTTTGGGATAATAGATTCTTAAAGATTGAAAACATTAAGATATAAATGATAGCAATTAACCATGTATTGATAAAAAATACTAAAACTCATTTAAGTCAATGCACAATCAATTATTCGAAGAATATTAAGATAATATAATGAAAATAAAACCATTTTACTCACAGGACAAAAGCTATTAAGCAACCTGGAATTCTGTATTCTTCTTTTAAAATACTTGTCCATTCTCCCAAAGATTCCAACGATCCGTTACTCCATTTGAAAATAAGAAAAGTTTACAAAATAAATAATATACAAAAGAGAAAGGATAAAAATCCTCCTCTCAATTTCCTCGATCTCCATGGCTCTGAACTTTCCCATATATTTATACAATGAATGAACAGTTTGGGCGTCACTAATAATTTTCGCCACCTGAAATTTGTCTCATAAGAAGACACCAATATCTCTCAAATCGTGCATTTGTTTGGGAAAATTTCTACTAGAAAACTAAAGGAGTCCATTTCGGAGATGGGTTTTCAACCGTTTCTTCAAATTCCTCACGGTTTGGCTGCAATTAGTCCCACAATATAGTATCTCTATTCTTGACGCATTTCCAAATTTAACTATTGTTGCTCACATATTTATTTGCAGCAATCCAATAGTTTTTTGGATCAATCATCTTGAACATATTTAGATAATAAAATCAAGCCATGATTAGATCCATACCAAATAACTGATAATAGAAACCTGTGAAACAAAAAGAAACCCAAGTTAATAACCTAAAAATTGTGAATAAAACAAAATCTAGAACAATAAAATAAAAAATGAATTTAAACTAACTATAAGTTCTAAACAAACATTGTTTATAATTTCCTTTCAAATATTATTTTAAAATGTTATAAGCTTCAAGTTAATGGAGAAGAGAAAATATTAATTTTAGTTTTTTACAAAATCAAACAAATGATAGATAATTTTTATTATTATTATTATTTTTATTTTGAAATGAGATGCAAAATGAAAAAATAATTTAATTAATTAATATCACCAAATGATTTTATGAAAATGAGAAACCAACCAAGATATTATTTGATGAAGTATTGAACCCATTATTCAAAATAGTCAAACTTGTTGATGAACAAAAGAAAGAACACATAATCATAACTTAAACGAAAGTAAAGAGTTGATGACGTCGACGCCCACAACCTCTCATAACCCGTAGGTCGGAAGGTCCACATCAACACAGGATCTTTCATTTTTCACCTGGCCCGAAGAACTCTAAACGACTCTTCTGTTTCCCTATCGGGAAATCTGCACCCACATCAAACTTTCACGGGATACCCTCTTGGTACTTGGGAGATCAGACTTTGCAACTTTGCGAATCCAGTGGTCAAGCATTGGTCTTTTGAATTCTCAAAACCTGAAATAGTCACGCTGACCCTTCTCTTTCCTTTTCGGGATTTTCCCTATCGCGATTTCGACGATCGCGATGTCAAGAAACTTGTCTCTTCGACTCCCGAATCCTGATTTGCTGAAACTTCGATATACTCGCGAGATTTGACCTTTCAATGCCACTTCACTTCATCGGGACTTCGGACTTCGCGATATCGCCAATTTTAGTGCAATGTATTCAGAACTTCTCTCCACGAAAACCCGAAATGATCAACGGAGTTGACTCCCGTGTCGATAGGCACCACTTGTCCACCACGCTGGCTTTTATGGCCCACACACACGTTTCTCCACCTCTCGCTGCTTCGATCTTCATGGTCCAAAGTACTCAACCTTTGGCCTTCTACCTCGCGATCCTTGAATTCACGAGATCTATGGATCTCTGCCACCTGTCCTTGTGAGTGGACAGCTCGGATCCGTTCGCCACTTCACTGCTTCGCGAATGTTGATACCAAGTTTTCAGCCCTTCCACTCATGAAATCCCGATAGGCGATTTCACGAGTGATCCAACGACCCCTGGCTAACTTGAAGCTATGGTTCTAGTCCTCCTGAGCTTACAACCTTTCGTTACACTCACGGTAATTTCCCTGCTGCTCTGCGAGATCTAACGGCCCACGAAACTTCACGGTTTCTCCTCAGAGAATTCTGACAGTCCATTCTTCCTCTGAGAACTCGTCCTCCTGTGGTCCGATGTCACTACGCCTCCCCACGAACTTTCAATGTACTTGACCTTTACCTTCCTTCGACTGCTTCGAAGGCCCAATTCCTTCTGAACTATTCCCAACTTCGAGTCTTTCAGAAAACTCTTGCGCGCACTCTTTGCGGCGACCTTCAAGCACTTCCCAGTGTTAGATTCTTCGACTCTGCGCACGCCTGCAACAACAGTCTTCCAATGCTTCACTCAGGTATGCAACCCCGAGAATTCACTCACCCTGCGCACTCCTTGCACGGCTCCAGTGCTTGTCTGCACGTCTGGGTGAATGAGAACAAATATATCTCTCCTAAGCTTCCAGAGACAAATCTCTGAACCTTTTGTCAACGCACTCCTTTCGGACACTTCAACTGCACTCCTTGCAGGAACTCTTGCTTAGATAGAGAAACAATTGAAACTCATTCCATTACCCTTTCCTCTCAGATTTCAGACATTCGACAAGAAATCATTCATACATAGCACAAAAACAATTGCAAGACAGAAAGATTAAAAACATTTATGAGCATAACCTTCAAAGATGCATACACAAAGAATATATGAACACCATGAGTCTGAATCACAACTTTCTTGTATTAATTCATAACTTCTATACATGGAGTCTGCTACACATCTCTCTGCTTCTCCTCTATGCTCTTCATAGCCTCATTTTTTTTTACAATACACAATGAGAGTGTCTATATCCTGTTTCCCTCTCGTGCTCCAAAAATGTCTAATCTAACATTCAATTCTATTTACTTGCATTAATTACCATAAATGCCTCCTACCTACTAAGGACGAGAGAAAATTGCTCAAGGTCCATTTACATTTTACAAGTGTGATTCTTCTTAATGGCTTCATTTAATATTTCCCAATAACTTCAAGGTGATTTCAAAATTTGTGTTGGGCGCTTTTCTAGTTGTCCGTTGTCTCCACGTTGGCTTGCTTGAGATGCTCTTGCATCATACTCCCTCGCTTGAAAATTTTCATGGGCTCCTGTCCATGAGCTCACGCACGGTCTGTCCATGCTTCTGTATCTCTACTTCATTCTCCCATTTGGCATATTCAACTGGATGGCCCTTCCACTTGACTAAATATTCTAAGTATTCCTTTCGCCTAGTCTTTCTTCTCACTCTTTTGTCCAGTATGCACTCCATCTGCGCCTTTTCTGCAACTGGCATCTGCTTTCGCCACTGAACTTCTGGCTGCTCATTTCCATTCTCTGTTTCTTCAGTCTTATATGGATACAAATATGAGATGTTGAATATCGGAGAAATTCCGATCCCATCGGGTAATTCAATCTCATAAGCATTTTCCCCAAATTTCTTCAAGAGCTTACATGGTCTGATTTTCTTCATCTTTAGTTTATTATATGTTCCTCTCGGGAACCTTTCTTTCCTTAAATGTGCTAGAATCAAATCACCAACCTCAAATTGAAGTTATATTCTATGCTGATCTCCTCTACTCTTATATTCCTGGCTTGAATTCAACAGTCGTTGCTTCACCTGGCGGTGAAGTTATTTCATCGCCTCTGCAAATTCTTCTGCACTAGCAGTCCTAGTTGCAATCTGTTCTGAATCTCTCAATTCAGAAATTCCTTTCGGCTGCATGCCATAGATAATTTAAAATGGACTCTACCCTATGCTTCTGTTAACTGAGTCGTTATAAGCAAACTCTGCCTGTGGTAATACGTTGTCCCACTGGTTGTGGTGTTCTATCACCAAGCTTCTTAGTAAGTCTCCCAGAATTATGTTCACCACTTTTGTCTGTCCATCCGTCTGAGGATGATAAGCCTAACTAAATGACAAGTTAGTTCCCAGCTTCTTCCATAAGGTCCTCCAAAAGTGTCCCACAAACTTAGTGTCTCAATCTGAAACTATGCTTCTTGGTAAGCCATGAAGTCGAATGACTTCTTTGAAAAACAGGTTCACAATGTGAGTTGCGTCGCTGGTTTTCTGACATGGAATGAAGTGTGCCATTTTGGAAAATCTATCCACCACCACAAAGATTGAGCCAAAGCCTCTTTGTGTTATCTGCAACCCCAGTACAAAATCCATGTTGATTGCATCCCATGGCCTCTCAGGTACGAGCAATGGTTGATAAAACCCTACATTTTGCTTCCTTCCTTTCGAATGCTGGCAAATTTTGCATCTTTCCACGAATCTCTTGACGTTTGCTCGCATTCCCGGTTAAAAATATGACTCATTCAATTTTGCGAATGTCTTGTCGTGACCAAAGTGACTTGCCAATCCTCCACTGTGTTTTTCCTTTAGCAGATTCTCCCTCATGGAGCACTTCAGAATACACAACTGATTACCTTTAAATAGTAATCCTTCCTGGATCATGTATTCTTCCCATTGGCTTCTATCCCTGAGAATTGGATTCTCAACTGCTTCATATGCCTCCTTAAAATCCTGATCATTTGTGTACATGTTCCTGAGATCATCAAAACCCAATGTTTTGACTCTGAACTCCTGCAATAGAAAACACTTCCTGCTCAAAGCATCAACAACTTTGTTAGTAGTACCCGAAATATGTTTAATAACAAAAGTAAAATTTTGCATGTACTCAACCCATTTGACATGTCTCTGATTCAACTTTTCCTATTGAGTCACAAACTGCAATGCATGATTGTCACTGTACAATACAAACTCCTTTGAAATCAAATAATGTCTCCATTTTTTCAATGCCTGTATGATAGAATAAAACTCCTTATCATAAGTGGAGTATTTTACTTTCGCTTCATTCAGCTTCTTGATGAAGTATGCTATCGACCTATCTTCCTGACTCAAGACTGCCCCTATTGCAAATCCACTCGCATCGCATCTCACTTGAAATGTCTTCTGGAAATCCGGCAACACCAAAACTGGTTGTTCCGTAATCTTCCTCTTTAACAGATTAAAACTCTTCTCAACCTCTTCTGTCCAGTGAAAATATTTGTGCCTTTTCTTCACTGTATCCATCATCACTGCGCTAATTCCACTGAAATTCCTGATGAACTTTCGATAGAAACTATCTAGTCCTTGAAAATTTCTCACCTCGAAGATATTCTTCAATGATGGCCAATTCTTAATCACTTCCACCTTATCTGGATCCATCCTCAACTCATCGGCAGAAATAACAAATCCCAAGTAGATGAGTTCTGTCTTCATGAAGGAGGATTTCTTCATATTTATCAACAACTTCTCCTGCTATAACCTCTCCATCACTGTAGCCAAATGCTTCAGATGCTCTACCGTTGTTTTACTGAAAACCAGTATGTCATCCAAATATACGATAACAAATTTTCCGATGAACTCCTTCAGGACTTCGTTCATCAACCTCATGAAGGTACTCGGTGCATTTGTTAAGCCAAATGGCATAACAAGCCATTCATACAACCCTTCGTTGGTTTTGAGGGATGTCTTCCACTCATCACCTTCTCTCATATGAATTTGATGATAACCGATTTTCAAATCAATCTTTGAAAAGTACTTTGCTCCACTCAAGCAATCCATCAGATCATCCATCCTCGGCAATGGAAATATGTACCTGATGGTTATCTTGTTAATCGCCCTTGAGTCAGTACACATTCTCTAGCCTCCGTCTTTATTCAGACTGAGTACTATCGGAACAACACATGGACTCAATATTTCCCTGACCAAACCTTTGTACAACAACTCCTAGACTTGCCTTTTGACCTCTTCATTCTCTTGCGGCATCAATTTGTATGTGGATTTATTTGGCAAAATGGCCCCTGGTATGAGATCAATATGATGACTCACACTCCTGATCGGTGGCAACGAACGAGGTAATCCATCCACTACTATATTAGCGAAATCTTCCAGCAGTTCCTGAACTTCTTCTAGTAAATCATCCACCCTTGTGCTGGTCAAAACAATCCTCGGTTTCCTGACCACAATGAATTGCAGTTCTTCCTTCTTCTTAACCTCTGTAAGAAGCTCCTTCCCACTCATGAGAAGTACAGTGTTGCTTACTTCAGGTTTCACCTCCTTATCCTTAAATGGAAGCAACATGTGAGTCCTCCCATTCTTCTCCAGGGTGTATGTGTTCATTCTCCCATCATGAATCACATTCTTGTCATATTGCCATGGTCTACCCAGCAATAGATGACAAACATCCATAGGAATGACATCACATAATATCTTATCATTATCTCCTCCTATCTTAAACTCAACTAAACATTGTTTAGTGACAGTTACCTGATGTTCTTTTTGTAGCCACGAAACTTTGTATGGGCTTGGATGATCAATCGTCTCCAGCTCCAACTTTTCTACCATCTCTATTGAAACGAGATTATCCATGCTACCACTGTCCACAATGACCTTGCATACCCTGTCCTTGGTCTTACAAGCAGTCCGGAAAAGTCTAGTTCTTTGGACTGAACTCTCCACCTCTTTCTTTGGTGTCAAAAGATATTTTCGCATCATCAACGATCTTCCGCCTTCAACATATTTTGCCTCAACATCTCGCCTTTGTGCTTCGGCGATGTGATCTTCTCCACTTTCCTTATTTTTATCTGGACACTCGTAAGACTTGTTCCCATTCTTTCCACATGTGAAGCATGATATTACTCCACCTCTTCCTCTTCCTCTACCTCTAGTACGAGGAAAAGTGTTAATGTCAGCATAATCTCCTCTTTGCTCAGTATGTTGTCCTCTCTGTGAGGTTCCACCTCTTTCAGTTCGAGTCTGAGGTTTCTTCCAATCCTCCTTGGGATTTTGATATTTATCCAAGGCAACTGATTTTCCTCTGGGTTGACTTCTGCCTCGGCCTCTCTGACCTTGCTTTCGGTTCAGCTTCTCTTCCTCTTTCAGAGCCATCTGATAATCATAATCCACCGTTCAGATGGTTACCATGCTTATCTCATCCTGGATGTCATATCTCGGACCATTCAGGTATATGGAAAATTTTTCATCATCACTCTCCCGATGACTTGCCCTGATGTTCAGCTTATAGAATTCTTCAGTGTATTCTTTCACTGTCATCAACTTCTGTCTCAGGTTCTGCATTCTCCTAAATAGAGTAATTTCATAATCTTTGGGGATGAATTTCACCTTCATCTTCACGATCATTCTATCCCAACTCTTGATCTTCTGCTTGCCTCTGCAGTGTCTGTCAGCTTGTAGTTCATCCCACCAAAATGTTGCATGTCCCTTCAATCTCGTGACAACATGCTTGACTTTCTTGTCCTCTTTGACATCTTCATAGTCGAAGTATGTGTCCAGAGCTCTAATACAGTCTAGAAGCTCCTCTGCATCCAGATTTCCCTCATAAACTGGAACGCCCATCTTCGCTCTTGCACCCATTCTTGCAATAGCTCTGATCAAACGTGCATTTGCTACATCTTCAGCTGCAACTTCTTCTTCATGTTCAACCTCAATTTCACTCTCGGAATCACTGAGATCCCCAGCACTGACTGTGCGTCTTTGTGTTGTCTCCATGTCTTCGAGTCTGGCTCATAGATCACGCATATCTCTCTCCATAGATGGATTTGTCACCTGCCTGCCTCTTCTTCTCAGCATTTCCCTACCCTCTGGTGGATCGGGTGTTTTCCTATCCCTTCTCCTTGGTGTCATGGTGAATTTTCTTCTTCCCTGCTACAGAAAGAAAAGAAACTTTCTGTGCTCTGATACCAACTTGAACGTTGATGCCCGCAACCTCTCACAACCCGCAGGTCAGAAGGTCCACGTCAACACAAGATCTTTCCTTTTTCACCTGGCCTGAAGAACTCTAAACGACTCTTCTATTTCCCTATCAGGAAATTTGTACCCATAACAAACTCTCACGGGATCCCCTTTTGGTACTTGGGAGATCGGACTTTGCAACTTCACGAATCCAGTGGTCAAGCATTGGTCTTTCGAATTATCGAAACCCGAAATAGTCACCCTGGCCCTTTTCTTTCCTTTTCAGGATTTTCCCTATCACAATTTCGGCGATCGCGATGTCGAGAAACTTGTCTCTTCGACTCCCGAATCCCGATTTTCTGAAACTCCGATATACTCGCGAGCTTTGACCTTTCAACGCCACTTCACTTCATCGAGACTTCAGAATTCACGATATCACGAATCCTAGTGCAATGTATTCAGAACTTCTCTCCACGAAACCCCGAAATGATCAATGGAGTTGACTCCCGTGTCGATAGGCTCCACTTTTCCACCTCACTGGATTTTATGGCCTACACACATGTTTCTCCGCCTCTCACGGCTTCACGCTTCGTGGTCCAAAGTACTCAACCTTTGGCCTTCTACCTTGTGATCTTTGAATTCATGAGATCTATGGATCTCTGCCACCTGTCCTTGTGAGTGGACAGCTCAGATCCGTTCGCCACTTCACTGCTTCGCGAACCTTGATACCAAGTTTTCAACTCTTCCACTCATGAAATACCGATAGGCGATTTCACGAGTGATCCAACGACCCCTGGCTAACTTGAACCTATGGTTCTACTCCTCCTGAGCTTAGAAACTTTCGTTACACTCGCGGTAACTTCGTTGCTGCTCTGCGAGATCTAACGGCCCACGGGACTTCGCGGTTTCTCCTCAGAGAATTCCGACCATCCGTTCTTCCTCTAAGAACTCGTCCTCCTGTGGTCCGACGTTGCTACCCCTCCCCACGAAATTTCAATGTACTTGACCTTTACCTTCCTTCGACTACTTCGAAGGCCCAATTCCTTCTGAACTATTTCCAACTTCGAGTCTTTCATAAAACTCTTGCGCGCACTCTTTGCGGCGACCTTCAAGAACTTCCCAGTGTTGAGATTCTTTGACTCTGCGCACGCCTGCAGAAGCAGTCTTCCAATGCTTAACTCAGGTCTGCAACCCTGAGAATTCACTCGCCCTGTGCACTCCTTGCACAGCTCCGGTGCTTGTCTGCACATCTAGGTGAATCAGAGCAAAGCTATCTCTCCTGAGCTTCCAGAGACAAATCTCTAAACCTTTTGTCAACACACTCCTTGTGAACACTTCAATTGCACTCCTTGCAGGAACTCTTGCTCAGATAGAGAAACAATTAAAACTCATTCCATTACCCTTTCCTCTCAGATTTCAAACATTCAACAAGAAATCATTCATAC
Organism: Picea engelmannii; assembly: GCA_009831015.1. NCBI lineage: Eukaryota > Viridiplantae > Streptophyta > Pinopsida > Pinales > Pinaceae > Picea > Picea engelmannii. The sequence goes on along the minus strand of ML778657.1, from coordinate 494,378 downwards.
ATAGCACAAAAGAAATTGCATGACAGAAAGAGTAAAAACATTTATGAGCATAACCTTCAAAGATGAATACACAGAGAATATATGAACACCATGAGTCTGAATCACAAATTTCTTGTATTAATTCAGAACTTCTGTACATGGAGTCTGCTACACAGCTATTTGCTTCTCCTCTATGCTCTTCATACCCTCCTTTTTTTTTACAATACAAAATGAGGGTGTCTATATCCCGTTTCCCTCTTGTTCTCCAAAACTGTCTAATCTAACATTCAATTCTATCTACTTGCATTAACTACCATAAATGCCTCTTACCTACTAAGGATGAGAGAAAATCGCTCAAGGTCCATTTACATTTTACAAGTGCGCTTCTTCTTAATGGCTTCATTTAATATTGCGCAATAACTTCAAGGTGATTTCAAAATTTGTGTTGGGCACTTTTCCAGCTGTTCGTTGTCTTCGCACTGGCTCGCTTGAGATGCTCCTGCATCAGTTGATAAAAATTAATGTTTTTGTTTAAATTAAGATTTCTATGCTCATTTCTAAATTTTGACATATAGTCTTGTAATTTATGTCTTATACTATAGTGAATCTCTTAATTTTGTCTCAAAGCAAGCCAAGGTATGAAACTATTTGAAAAGGTTAATTCAATAGCTCATTATAATTATCAAGATTCTAATGGGGGCCCTTTAAATTTTGTAAAAAATTAGGGGGAGTTGTTGGGGCCCAAAAAATGGCGACTTACTGGGGCCCAACAAATCTTTGATCTGGTAAGATTTCATCTCAGGACGAAAAGAATAAGACTTGAAAAAAGATTTAAGATCCCTGAAATAAATTCACTCTGAGACCATATAGAATTATGATAAGCTCAATGTTATAACCAAAAAATAGAATTTTCTTTGCAAAGGATTATAACCTGAAATAATGTCTTAATCAAAGAGTCATGATGTTTATAAAAGAAATTCAATACAGTTGTCAGATCCACTACTGCCATCAGACGTCCATAGCCTGGGAAGGGATGTCATTTAACCCACTCAAATGCTTTAATCCCATCCAATAGTTGTATCCACATGATGTATACTTCCATAGAAGTTAATTTAAAAACATATATCTACTACCTCTTCACTCGACATTGCTTCTCTACTAGCAGGCCTGTTCAGTACCCCGACGAAGTTGTCTTGGTGTCATGTGTACATTTACCCATTGCCAGCAAGCCTGTTCAGTACCCCGATGGGTTTACACACACTTCCCACACTTAAGTTCTTCCAACCCTCTTATGCCACTTTTAGATAATAATACAATTACAGATTTCTTGATGACAAAGAGACTGGGGTGATACTGGAGGTTAATTGCAATACAGGTGAATAGTTGATCATGTTATTTATTTGCTTTCAAAATTGGAAGTTTTATCATGGTTTAGAGATTTTATATTTCTTTTAAGAAATCATCTAGAGAATGGAGAAACACTTAAAAGTGATTCCTTAAGAATATGGACGACGTAAAAGGTTTAAAGATCATCATAATTCTCAAAGATTTAAACCATATTTATGGTGTAATACTCTGGTAAAGACAATTTGAGGACAAAATGAAAGTAACAATTGACTTAAAAATCAATTGTCTGAGTTATATCTTAATATCATGACCTCTTTGCACTATTTCAATTTTCTTGAAAAACACAAGTCTTAAAATAAATGCTTCCTTCGACAATATCTCTTTGATCAGAAATATGTTGATTCAAAAAGACAAATAAGAAGAAAACTCATTCAAAGCATTCAAAGAAAACAAAAAACACAAAACAAACCAAATCAAATTTTATTAATGGGATTCAAAATCAGAAGTACACAAAATCAAAACCACAAAAGAATATTTTTCAGGAAACAATTTTGGCCAAAGATAAACTTGAGCTTTTGGATCCACTAGCATCTCACTGTAAAATAAATGAAGAACTAAATCATATAAAATATCATGTGCGAGCAAGTTCTTTTCTTAATATAGTGATGCATGAGATGCTACTTTGACCAAGCATTATTATTAAAAATAAAAGAGACTAAAAGAAAATAGACAAATCCTTATTAAGATGAGTGCAGTCCTACTCGTCACACCTTGGGTCAGGTTTGAATTGATAGTTCAAATTTACTTATCTCTTTACTTTCCATTGAAAATTTTCTTGATGATACTGCGTTTTTGAAAAGAAATATTCAACGAAAAGAAAAGAGAAAAAGGTTTAAGGTGGACTTCCCTGACAACATTCATATTATGGTTCTCTTGGTGTACCCACTTATGTTCATAACTACATTATTATACAAAGAAATATTGAGAAATAAAACTAAATGAAACCTACTCTAAACTACTAAATAGATCAAAACGCTAAGTAAAATCATATTTTCAATGCATCCACAAGAGCATCTTCAATCCTGCAAGGCATAGAAAGTCGAAAATCAGAATAAAAGAATGTAGTATTTGTAGATACAAAAGAAATATGTCATGCTTACCTCCTATATATTCTTTTAAAAACAAAACAAGCACTACCTTACCATTCTTTTGAAACTTCTTGATGTATGAATACTCCAAACATTCTGCAATCTAATCGTGATATGGGTCATAATGGCATGGAAGAGTGTAAGTAAGTTTGGAAAACTTGTCAATATTATGGGGACCTGACATAACCATCAACCAAGGCTGAAGTGCCCCATTCTCCTGACAATTCTCCAAGTGTTCATCAATTTCTTCACATGGAGGATCTAAAAAAATCATGTAATGCTTACTTCCTAGATATTTAGGTAGAAACAAAGCAAGCACAACTTTATCTTTATTATGAAGATTTTTTGGATACGGATCTTCAAGCCATTCTAAGATCCTGTCATAAAAATTAGGATGCAAACTATGACTTTGATGAAATGGATATATCAATGGGGAGCACATCATAAGAGGATTCATGACATCAAGTATATTACTGGTTTGAACACTTCCTTTGATGATATTGATTGTTTCAAAATGTGAAGCATAAACATTAAAATTTGAACTAATCAAAGAATGAATAGAATATTTGATTTCCATAAGAATAAGTGCATTGTCATTTTCAACAATAAATCATGTAGAATCATCTTGCAACATGTCATTTTTCCATGCAAATGACAAAATTGAAAGAGCATCAAATCCAACTTCATAAATGTTATGTTTGGAATTAATTTCACCAAATTTTGGCATATCGAGAAGATTTGATTTTGATGGAAAAGAGTAAGATATTGTGGATAAAGTATCAAGTCCACTAGAATCTAAGAAGAGATCGGGATATAAAGAGTAAAATGAATCATAAATGAACACATGGAAAAAATATCTTGAGTTCTTATATTTAGCAATCGTATTCTTAAGACATTCTTCTTAACTTTCCTTAACACTTTCACTCTGTTTTGGTGATAAATTATTCAACATAATATGATCATCTAAATTTGTCTCCTATATGATATATAATTCAAAACTTTCATGACAAACATCTAATATTCCCTGTGGATAAGGTGTGATTTGTGGATGAAGGTTTAAGGCTTCTTCTTCCAATTGCAGATCTACCTCTCTAATCAGTTTCATTGGAATGTTAGAATTCTTAAGATCGTTTCCATCACCTAAGTGTTCTTCTATAACTGAATTTAAGTACTGATTAAAGAAAGAGTTAGAAGAATATGGACATTCACCTTGACCCAACATCAAATCTTCTTCCAAGATGGTCAAGGGATGAGTGTACAATGATTCATAAGAAAAACCAATTTGATTGTCAGTAAGAACATTTTCAATAGGTTCTACCTCCTTTGCTTGTTCAAAATTTTTGGAGAGATTCCTCTCATCCTGCGAACAAAATTCTTCTCGCAATTGAGTGATAGGTTTTTTCACCAATTTATCATTCATGATTGAATATGATTGGATGAAAGGGAGGCAAGCATCATAGAGAAGATTTAGTACAAATGACATGTCATCGAGATTAAATTTACAGAGAACATGATGGATTATTGTTGAAAAGTGTGACATCCCCCAAAAATAAAATATTTTTATGTGTTGGAAATTTATTTATGTTTTTGGCAAATTCGAATCTGGAAGTTTTTTGTCATTTATGAAAATTTTGAATTTTGAATTTAATAATTGTATTTAATTATTGTGACTGTTCGGTAGAGATCTATTTGGACTCAACTAACTATTTGACTATGACACTTGTATCACAACAGACTATTTATATTAATTGCAGGAGGACAAATGGAACAACCATGTTAAATTCAACTGACCATGACTCCATGAGTGGGGAACATGTTGGAACTTCCTCTAGGCTGATTATGAGAAGTGGAAAATCAGAGATTTACCCACTGGAAGCCCGTGAAAATTAGGGATTAAGAGAGCTGCGAAAATCCCCAAAGGAGGGAAAAAGACCGGGGAATTTTTTTTTGATAAATAGCATATTCGAGGAGGTAGGACACTGCCAAGTATGCTTGGGAAAGGTTTTTTTTTTTTTAGCTCTCTTGCTGTTATGAACACTACAGATTGAATGTGAGGCAAGAGGAGCCTGCTGAAGCAGATTTTCCTTGTTGTTATGAGAATTGTTGAGTAAGTGTGAGGAAAGAGGATAACTGCTGGAATTGAACGACATTGTTGAGGACGAGTTTCCAAGTTCACCCTCATGGATTCATGGTCAGGCTAGGGGGTGAATCGGGAAGGTGAATTTGGCTGCCCTATTCTACAGTTGGGAGGAACGTGGCTGCTCCCTTTGTCTTTCCGCGGATTGGATTCAGATATGTTGATCTACCCCTCTCTATTTTTGGCTATGTTTTGATTTATGGTAGGTATCTGTTGTGTGAATATATCTAATTGCATTAATGTAAACATTTCCCTCTCTATTCTTGGATGTTTTGTGTGTAATTGATATTATGCATCTAATTGTTTCTAAATTTGAAATAATTCTTTCAATGGATGGCATTTATCATGGTATTAAATGTACAATCACAGTATAAATTCTGGAGTGGTCCCTCCTGAAATCTGGAAGTGCTAAAATTTTTATTTTTATAGAAGTTGAGTTTAAGAAAACTGGTCCATCTACGGGTTAGGTTTAATCTGAAGTCAAAATACTAGATGCACAAAAATTCAGAAAGTTAAAGATTTTTGGGAACCTCCGTAAACCAAACTTAGATCCCTCGAATCATCAATTATAATTTCCAAACTCTCATGGAATCATATTCTTATTCATGTATTTACATAGATTCACAGATCTAGTACTGTTGATGTTTAATGCCTTGTTTAAAGAGGCTCTAAGTGAACATAATAGGAGTTACCTTTTACAGAACATGTTACCCTATTGTACCCCTTTTATAGATTATATGCATATAAAACTCAGAAGCTATATTTTTGGAATTCTGATAAGTAAATGGATATTGAATCCTTCTACACCCATTGTTTCACACAACGAAAGTAAGAATACCAGTACAAGGCAAAAATCTTAGAATTATGAAAATAATGTGATTTTTGGCATTCGGGACTTGTTGGTTACATTTATACGAAGTTCCCTTTCTTTTCCAAACCCCAAAACCCTGAATCTCGAAATCCCGAAGTGTTGGTCCCACACCCTTCACATTTTGGAATTCAGGAATTGTTGTGTGTTGTTGTTAGCATTTGAAACCCCAAAACCCTGAATCTCGAAATCCCGAAATGTTAGTTCCTTTCTTTTTCGCAATTCGGGAATTGTTGTATGTTGGATGTTTGGCTATGGAACACACAAAGTTTTGAACCCCGAAATCCCAAAATATGGGTCTCACCTTTATTTTCTTTCGCATTTCAGAAGTTTTTTCATGTTGATGTTTGGACACCGGAACTCACGAAGTTCCAAACCCCGAAATCCTGAAATGTGGGACCCACTTTTCCTTTTTCGCATTTTCAAAAGTTTATTTATGTTGATATTTGGACACTGGAACTTGCAATGTTCCGAACCCCAAAACCTCGAAATATGAGTCCTACCTTTCCTTTTTCGCATTTTCGGGAGTTGTTGTGTGTGTTGATGTTTGGATTTTGTACTTGCGAAACCCCGAACCCTGAAATCCCGAAGTGCTGGCCCACAGGCTTTCCATATTTTGGATTTTGGAAAACAGCGGGGTACTTCGTTTTGTTTGGCATTTGTGATCACTAAAACCCGATTGACCTATGTTTCTTCACAAAGCTGTAGGAACATAGTAGGAATTATTGTTATAGGAACAACTCAAATACTGTAATATATTGACTGGTAGAAAACGTTGGAGGATCTTCATCCGGGATAGAAGTATAATAATAACCGTTCATATTACAGGTCACCGTGTACAGGGCATGACCAGTACTTAAATTATTATACAGAGAAAGATATGGGTATATACTTACTTGTAGGTGGAAATAAGTACATATGTTAATAGAGAGTTAAAGGGAATTTCCTACACTAAAAATGATAATATTTCCTTTACATGTGCACATAGAAGACAATCAAGTTACCTACTATTCTAGCAGTCATGAAGATCCAAACTTGCAATCACAAGCATAATGAAATATGTAGAACTGAAATGCTTTGACAACTTTCTATTCAAAGTAAACTAGACTGTTGTAATGATGTCTTTATGGATCAAATTGAATCTTACCTTCTCTTAAACTCTAAGCTTAAGCAAAGTTGAATTATGTCATAGAATTTTATTTTTTTATGGTAAATTTGAGGTACATTACATATGGTATTAGAACAAAAGTTATAACATTGGGCCTAAACAGGGCCACATTAACTACTTAATATATATTATGATTTATGAAAAACTAATAAATATTGTGGATTACAAATAGAAATCTTTTATGTTTTGTGTTGAATAATGGCATCTCAAAAAAGTGCAGAAATCAGGGTGGAAGAGAATCCGCAACAAGGAACTCCTGGACATCCAAGATAGAACAGTGATGTAATCTCACCCACAGAGGTGTTGGAAACAATGAGGAACCTTATTGTTGAACTACAAGTTTTCAAGGCCGGCAATAAAAAATTGAAGAAGGCACAACAGGAACAACAAGAGATAAATGAAGTCCTGTTACATAGTATAGTAACCAAGAAAATCCCAAAAGATGATAACCATGAGGAAGAGGTCAGCAAAAGGGCCTCCAAGAATTCTCATGCGAAGATAGAAAAAAGAGAACTCATCTGAAGGGACACCTTCAGCTGAGGATAAAACCATACCAGACAAAAAAAGAAAACAAACTGACCACCCTGAAGGAGAATTTAAAAAGATTAAACCAACTACTTTTGATGGAGAATCTAGGACATGAGAAGAAGCCGAGGCATGGTTGTTGGACATCAAAAAATACTGCCAAATCTACAACTATTCCAGTAACATGAAAGTCAGAATGGCCATCTACAATCTGAAGGGGAAGGCCAACATTTGGTGGCAGGACCTGAAATTGGCCAAGGGCCTAAAGGAGAAACAATTGGAATGGTCTGACTTTAAGAAGTATTTTAGGAAACAATACATTTCTGAAAGTTATTATGAAAGTCAGATGAAAGAATTTTATGAGTTACAACTTGGACAAATGACGATGGAGGACCTTATAAATAAATTTTTGGAACTACTAAGGTTTGTACCATACATCCAGGAGGATAAGGTAAAAATCTAGCGATTCTTAAGTTGTTTACCACAGTCCTACAGGGACAGAATTGAGTTTGACAACCCCAAATCGTTGAGTGAGGCATTTAGGAAGGCACAAATGTTCTATGACCAGTATAAATAGCGGGTAGAGTTTCCCAAGACCTGGAAGGATAAGAAGCAATATGAAATGCACCATCGAAAGAAGGGATACTAGCCAGCTCCTTCTCAGAATGCAGCAAAATGTTTTCCAAGGAAGTATTTTCACTCCAATCATCTGAACACGCAAGGTAGTGGTAAACTGGTAAACCTGGGAACGAAGAAGTTTGGGGACAACTCCCGCGAGCCATTAAAGTGTTGGGAGTGTGGAGAGCCTCATCTAAGGAGGAACTGTCCATGTTTAATTACAACAAATGGAACTGATGTTCACAATTTACAGGAAGCCTTGACAGTGGGAGACATGGGCAGAAAGTTTGCATCGGATAAATGTAGCCATAGATGGTCGACAAGCTAACCACCAGTCCTCGGTGGTAGAAATCGAAGGTAAAATCCATAACACTCGAATTTCTGTTTTAATTGACCCTAGAGCTACGTTAAGTAATATTACTCCTGATGTAGTAGAGTTGAATAAACTTAAGAAACAAAAGCACGAAAAATATTGGCTTGTACAACTAGCAACAGGTACTAAAAGAAAAGTAGTTAACTTTATTTATGATCTTGAGTTTAGCCTAGATGGTCAAAAGATAAGGACCATTCTGAACATCCTACCACTAGGATCTTATGATATGACTATCGGGATGGATTGGTTGGAACAACACAAAGTAGTACTAGACTGTTATACAAAGACACTTAGCTTATATAAAGATAATTTCGGCATTGTTAGAACAACCCAGGGTATACCAAAACCTGTGTTAGTCAGACAAGTTTCAGCGATGCAATTCAATAAATGTATTAGAAAGGGATTTCAAGTTTATGCCATCCAAGTGACAAATCTATTAGAAATAGAATATAAGCCCAAGTTAGAAGAATTTGTTGTCCTACGGGAATTCAAAGACATGTTTGTTGATGAGATACCAGAATTACCTCCTAGGAGAGAAATAGATTTCTCTATCGACTTACTACCCGGATCAGCCCCTATCTCAAAAGAACCCTACCAAATGAGTCTACCATAACTGACAGAATTAAAAATACAATTACAAGAATTGTTGGACAAGGAATATATCATACCAAGTGTCTCTCCATGGGGTGAACCAGTCCTCTTTGTGAAAAAGAAATATGGTACTCTAAGACTATGTATCGATTATAGATAACTGAACAAAGTGACCATTAAGAAAAAATACCCTTTACCATAGATAAATGTTCTGTTCGATCAATTTGGTGGGGCCAAGATATTCTCAAAATTGGATTTACGATCTGGTTATCATCAAGTTAGGATAAAGTACTAAGACATAAACAAAACAACTTTTCGTACAAGATACATACACTACAAGTTTGTAGTCATACCTTTCAGACTCACTAATGCACCAGACACATTTATGTGCTTGATGAACAACATTTTCAGCCAGTACTTAGATAAGTTCATAGTAGTATTTATCGACGATATTATGGTCTATTCTAAAATGGAGGAGGAACATGATGAACATTTACGAACACTAAGGAAACACAAAATATATGCAAAATTCGACAAATGTGATTTTTATCAAGAAGAAATACAATATTTAGGACATGTCATTTCCTCGGAAGGTATTGTCGTAGACCCAGAAAAGAGAAAAGCCATTATGGAATGGCTAGTGCCTAAGGATGTGGCAGATATCTGGTCATTCATGGGAATCACCGGATATTATCACATATTTATAGAAGGGTTCTCCAAGATAGCCTACCCTATCACATCATTACAAAAGAAAGGGACCAAGTTTAATTGGTCACAAAAGTGTCAAGACAGTTTTAACAATCTAAAAGAATTATTGACATCGGCACCCATCTTGAAGGTAGCAGACCCAGATAAAGACTTCACAGTATGCGTTGATGCAAGTAAAGAGGGACTAGGTGGTGTTCTAACTCAGGAAGGGCACATGATTTGTTATGAGTCCCGAAAATTAAAGGAACATGAGAGAAATTATGTCACTCATGACTTAGAATTGGCAGCAGTAATACATGCCTTAAAAATGTGGCAACACTATATAATGGGTAGAAAATTCTTACTATTGACGGATAATAGTGGGGTGAAATATTTGTTTAACCAACCAGACCTTAATGCAAGACAAGCAAGGTGGCTAGCCTTCCTAAGAGAATTCGAATTTGAGGTCAGACATATCAAGGGTAAGGAAAATAAAAAAGTAGATTCTTTAAGCTGCAGAATCCATGGGTTATTTGAGATAAATATCAGCAAGGTAGAAAGTGATCTAGAACAAAGAATAAGAACGACAGGTGTTAATGACGGAGATTACACTAAGATGATGGTAGAATTTCAAAATAGTATCGCAAACCTAGATAAACCAGATATACGTATCAACAAGAAGGGACTTTTAAGATTTAAAAATAGACTATACATACCGGATTCAACAGAGTTAAAATTAACTATTTTAGACGAAGTGCATAAGAAACTGTATTCTGGCCATCCAGGTTATCAGAAGACAATAACAACACTCAGAAATCTATTTTACTGGCCTAACATGAAGGGAGAAACAACAGAATACTTGGCTAGGTGCCAAGATTTTCAGCAGGTTAAGGCCGAACACTAGCATCCAGCCGACCTATTATAGCCACTACCAGTACCAAAATGAAAATGGGAGACCATATCACTGGACTTTGTAATAGGTTTGCGAAAAAATCAGAAATAGAATGATTCAATCATGGTTGTAATTGATAAACTCAGTAAGTCTGTACACTTTATTCATGTAAAGTCTACTTTTAAAGCTATTAATATTGCTGAAATATTCATGAAATAAATTTTTAGACTACATGGTATTCCTAAAATGGTGATTTTAGATAGAGACGTAAAATTCACATCCTCTTTTTCGAAGGAATTGTTTGCAGGACTAAATACTTATTTGAATTTCAGTACAAGTTATCATCCACAAACGGAGGGATAGGCCGAAAGGACAAATCAAATTATAGAGGATATGCTCCGCATGTATGTACGAACAAAGCCGAACAAGTGGGAAGACTACCTACACTTGGTAGAATTTGCATATAACAATGGGTACCAAACTTTGGCTAAGTTGAGCCCTTTCGAAATAATGTATGGCAGAAAGTGTACAACTCCAATTAGCTAGGACAACCCGGCTGACAGACTCATGGTTGGACCAGAGATGCTCTAAGAAATGGAGAACATGGTAAGGTGGGTACAACATAACTTGAAAGAAGCACAGGACAGACAGAAGAGCTATGTGTATTAGAAAAGAAGACACATGAAATTTCAAGTGGGAGACCATGTTTACCTAGAGGTCAAAGCCCAAAAAATATCATTGAAGTTAGGGAACTGTGCCAAGTTGGCACCCATGTTTTGTGGGCCCTTCAAGATACTAGCTCGAATTGGACCCGTAGCATATCAACTTGCACTTCCAGCTAATCTAAGAATTCATAATGTATTTCATGTATCTTTGTTGAGAAAGTATATTCATGACCCTACTCATATGATTGATTGGAACTTGGTGCAGGTGGAACCCGAAGGCGAGTTCCAGGTAGAACCCCTGCGCATTCTGGACTGGAGAGAAATAACACTTCGGAATAGAGTCGTTGCTCAGGTAAAGGTGCAATGGAAGCACTTTAGTCCTAAGAAGGCCACTTGGGAATTGGAAGGAGATTTGCGGAAATCTCATGCAATCCTATTCCAGGAAATAAATGAACACTGAGGATAGTGTTTTACTGAAGAGGGAAAGGATGTGACATCCCCCAAAAATAAAATATTTTTATGTGTTGGAAATTTATTTTCGTTTTTGGCAAATTCGAATATGGAAATTTTTTGCCATTAATGGCAATTCCAAATTTCGAAATTAATAATTGTATTTAATTATTCTGACTGTTGGCCATAGATTTGTTTGGACTCAACTAACTATTTGACTATGATACTTGTATCACAATAGAATATTTATATTAGTTGCAGGAGGACAAATGGAATAGCCATGTTAAAATCAGCTGACCATGACTCCATGAGTGGGGAACATGTTAGAACTACCTCTAGGTTGATTATGAGAAGTGGAAAATTAGAGATTTGGCCATTGGCAACCCATGAAAATTAGGGATTAAGAGAGCTGCGAAAATCCCCAAAGGAGAGAAAAAGACCCGAGATTTTTTTTTTGATAAATAACATATTCGAGGAGGCAAGATGCTGCCAAGTATGTTGGGGAAATGATTTTTTTTTTTAGCTCTCTTGCTGTTATGAACACTATGGATTGAGTGTGAGGCAAGAGGAGCCTATTGAAGCATATTTTCCTTGTTGTTATGAGCATTGTTGAGTAAGTGTGAGGCAAGAGGATAACTGTTGGAATTGAAGGACATTGTTGAGTAGGAGTTTCCAAGTTCTCCCTCATGGATTCATGGTCAGGCTAGGGGGTGAATCGGGCAGGTGACTTTGGCTACCCTATTCTATGGTTGGGAAAAACATGGTTGTTCCCTTTGCCTTTCTACGAATTGGATTCAGATATGTTGATCTACCCCTCTCTATTCTTGGCTATGTTTTGATTTATGGCATGTATCTGTTGTGTGATTATATCTAATTGCATTAATGTAAACCTTTCACTCTCTGTTATTGGATGTTTTGTGTGTAACTGATATTATGCATCTAATTGTTTCTAAATTTGAAATAATTCTTTCAATGGATGACATTTGTAGTGGTATTAAATGTACAATCACAGTCTAAATTCTGGAGTGGTCCCTCTCAAAATCTGGAAGTGATAGGAAAATTTACTTTATAGAAGTTGAGATTAAGAAAATCGGTCCATCTATGGGTTAGGTTTAATCTGAAGTCAAAATACTAGATGCACAAAAATTCAAAAAGTTAAAGAATTCTGGGAATCCCCGAAAACCAAACTCAGACCCCTTGGATCATCAATTATAATTTCCAAACACTGATGGAATGATATTCTTATTCATGTATTTACATAGATGCATAGATCTAGTACTGTTGACATTTAATGCCTTGTTTAAAGAGGCTCTAAGTGAACATAATAGGAGTTACCTTTTACAGAACCTGTTACCCTATTGTACCTCTTTTATAGATTATATGCATATAAAAATCAGAAGTTGGATTTTTGGAATCTTGATAAGTAAATGGATATTGAATCCTTCTACACCTATTGTTTCACAGAACGAAAGTAAGAATACCAGTACAAGGCAAAAATCTTAGAATTATGAAAATAATGTGATTTTCGGCATTCGAGACTTGCTGGTTACATTTATACAAAGTTCCCTTACTTTTCCAAACCCCAAAACCCCGAATCCCAAAATCCCAAAGTGTTGGTCCCACACCTTTCACCTTTCGGAATTTGGGAGTTGTTGTGTGTTGTTGTTAGCATTTGAAACCCCAAAACCCTGAATCCCGAAATCCTAAAATGTTAGCTCCTTTCTTTTTCACAATTCAGGAATTGTTGTACATTGGATGTTTGGATATGGAACTCACGAAGTTCCGAACCCAAAAATATTGAAATATGGGTCTCACCTTTCTTTTCTTTCACATTTCATAAGTTTGTTCATGTTGATGTTTGGACACCGGAACTTGCGAAGTTCCGAACCGCGGAATCCCGAAATGTGGGACCCACTTTTCGTTTTTCGCATTTTTGAAAGTTTGTTTATGTTGATATTTGGACACTGGAACTCGCGAAGTTATGAACCCCGAAACCCCAAAATGCAAGTCCTACCTTTCCTTTTTCGCATTTTCGGGAGTTTTTGTGTGTGTTGACGCTTGGCTTTTGTACTCGCAAAACCTTCAACCCCGAAAACCCAAAGTGTTGGCCCACAGTCTTTCTGTATTTCAAATTTCGGCAAACAGTGGGGTCCTTCATTTTGTTCGACATCTGTGATCACCGAAACTCGATTGACCGAACATAGTAGGAATTATTGTTATAGGAACAACTCAAATACTGTAATGTATGGACTGGTAGAAAACGTTGGAGGATCTTCATTTGGGATAGAAGTATAATAATAACCATTCATATTACAGGTCACCGTGTACAGGGCATGACAAGTACTTAAATTATTATACGGAGAAAGATATGCATATATACTTACTTGTAGGTGGAAATAAGTACATTTGTTAATAGAGAGTTAAAGAGAAATTCCTACAGTAAAAATGATAATATTGCCTTTACACACGCACATAGCAGACATTCAAATTACCTATTGTTCTATCAGTCATGAAGATCCAGACTTGCAATCACAAGCATAATGAAATATGTAGAACTAAATTACTTTGACAACTTTCTGTTCGAGGTAAACTAGACTGGTGTAATGATGTCTTTATTGATCGAATTGAATCTTACCTTCTCTTAAACTCTAAGCTTAAACGAAGTTGAATTATGTCACAGAAAAAAAAAATTATGGTAAATTTGAGGTACATTACAAAAAGCCTTCTGGAGATGAATTGTCATTGATTAGTAATGTCTGAAATTCTTCACATAATTTATTGTAATCATAATTTTTAAAAGCATCTAAAAATTCATCTACAAACTGAAACCAATCAATAATGTGATATGCTAGAAAAGACTCAAACCAATGTTCAATCCAACCCTTGAAAGTAAAAGTGAACAATCTGCATAAAACCTTTAAATTAGAGATATCATTCTTGATGCATTTACACCAAAACTTGTTAAGATGGTGTTTTGTAGACAAATTCCCCCCACCATCAAAGGTGAGTTTGGACAAGTGAGAGACTGTCTCGTTGGGAGTATTGGGTAATGAGTGTTAGAATATAATGGATGTGCTCATTTTACCATTGACAATATCTTTATTGTCACCCAACCATAGGCCGAAGCCACTCTCCGAGCACCTTGACCTTGACAGAGAATCACTCCGGAAGCAAACCCTAGGCTAGATAGCCAAACAAAGGGTAGCTCACCTTTCACCAAGGATAGAACACCAACAAGAGATGATTATATGTTCCAAACCCTATCCAATAGATAGTCCAAGACAAACGTGATTTTCTAGTTGTAGCAGTTGCAATGGCAGCTCTCCTAAAACCTACACACAAGATTGGGCATTGTAGTGTGCACAAGTTGCTACTCTGCAATTTTGAGAATCCCTGCCAGAATGAGAATTGGTCTCCTATATTTATACTAATTCTGGCTAACTGCCTGGGCCGACTTCTCATTCTGGGTATATTTCTGTTCAATATATATTATTATTTCTTTGCAACTTCTTGTCTTGGAGGCTAATAACCTAATATAGATTATCTTCTTGAGCCGACAAGTCTTCTAGGGTTATTATCCAACTCATTAGGGTTTCTTCTTACTTTCTTGAGTATTCTATCCTTGTTAGGTTTACACGTGGAGGTAAATACCTCATGTAGCTACCATAATATTAACACTCCCTCCTAGCTAGGGAGGTATTACAGGTAATGGTCTTGAGCACAAAAACATACCATTCACCCAGTAGCATCAACATAGTTGTATAGACTAGATCATGAGCACCATCATCATCATCAGTGTCATCAGCTGCATCATCTCTCAAAACCATACTCTATCTAAGTAATCAGACATGATGCTCACTCCACAGAGTGATACAAGAGCCATTCTTCTAATCTAGAAGAGTAAATGCTCTAAATCGTTTTCCATCTGGGAAATCTTTGTCCTTTGATTATCCATCTATCTAATAATCATTTCCAATACTGCTTGATATTCTTCAAGGCAATAAAAACAAAAATATAACACAATTGTGTCTATCCATAGTAGTACATAACTACAATCCAATGGTACACTACCACACCAAGTAACACACAAGTACTTGATCAGCAATGTATAGTCACGAACAGTGGAACACATCCACCACAGTAGTATACATCTATTTTCATACAGTATTCATAACAATCATTTGATATCAACCTGCATAGAAAGAATGTTATGATATCAATTGAATCATCTAGGCCAATATTTCACTCACATCTGTGAGATCTGAAAGGATATCCGCCCTCAAAGTAGAACAATGAGATATCTAGACTATTCTTCTAAAGAAATGAAGAATAATTGTCCTGTCTTCTGAACCTGGACCATTCCCCACCCTGGGCCATTCTTCCTACACTAATCAAAGGGCACCCTGGAGAGAAATAATAAACCGTAAGGAATGCCTGTCCTTGATTGTTGAGCCTGGACCATTGCCCACCCTAGGCGATTCCTCCTACACTAATCAAAGTGCACCCTGGAGAGAATCTATAAACCATAAGGAATGATTGTCTGGACCATTTCCTCTGTTAACCACAAGAGGAAAATATTGTCCTGTACCAACCTCCAAAATGGACCATTCCTCATGTTAACCACAATGAGAAATCATTGTCCGGCGAGGCGGGCTAGTCTTCTTGAGTAACCCTCAAGAAGAGAAAATTCCCTAGACCGCTCCCCACGTTAAACACAATGAGAATTCGTTGTCTATGATACATCAACAATATGGACCATTTCCCATGTTAACCATAATGAGAAACTGTTGTCCGTCAGAAATCTCAATCCACTTTCTGAACTGGAAAGGAAACTGCTCATTCTGGACCATTTTTTGAACTGAAAAATGACTGTCCATAAGTCAATACATATCAGTGCTCCCTCCCAACCTAGGAATCATCTCTTCCTTCTTTTTTAATAAGGAATTCATCTCCACAAGCTCCATCTTGAGTACGCAAACTCTTTTATCTTAGACAAAAGCTTTACCAAGATGTTTGTTTATCTTCTCATCTGTGGAGATATGTATTGGAGAACCTCTTTCTCCTTTCTGAACTTCATCACGGATAATGTAATGCTTGATTTCAAATGTACTTCATTCTGGAGCACTGGTCTTCTTTAAAGGCTTCATGTAGCTTTGATCAATAAAATGTATCATTGTTGGAAAACTAGAACATATCCATGCGACACTTCTTATATCATCATGAGATTTGATCTTCTGAGTAATCATCTTGATACAATATCTTGTTATGGGAAATCTTCACCATGCTTTTTTTGTGCACTAGAGGTTCTCCACCAAGTTATTTTCTTCCATCTTCATACAAGGCTCTCTTTCTAGTATGCCTCAAAGTCTTGAGGTTTCTCTTCATATTCTCTTTATTCAATTTTTCTAGAGAACATCCTTTGCATTCATATGATGTAGAACTCCAACTCATGGATATTGACTCATGTAAATATGTGTCTGGTTTACTGGAACAATTAATCATCATAGTCTTCTCCCTCCATCTGGGAGAACCTCTAGTTCTAGATCTCACAATGCTTTCATTCATAAGTATTTCATACACTATTCTTCATCACGACTTCCAGTTCCTCTACTTGATTTCTTTTATTGAGTTCATATCAGGCTGACAATCTTGTGATTCTTAATACAATGTCTAGTTGTTATGGCTTCTCTTTCTTTCTTGGAATCTTCATGTTCTTCCTGATGTTTTTCTTTAGCTCTTGGGTCCATGGAGTTTCTTATAGATTCGATGCCCTAAAGATTCCATTTATTTCTTTCATCATAGGATCATGGATGTGGATGGACAACCAGGGATACTTTAAGTCTTCTCTTTCGAAGAAGTCTTCTTCTAAGGTCGAACTAAACATGTACTGCCTTTCATGGCTACTACCATGGATATATACTTCATCATCTTCAATGGATCATAGGATAAGCTCCCTCCTAATCTTTGCTTCATTTCTCTTGGGTGATGTATAATTGGCTCCCTCCATCTGGGAGAGTCCATGCTTTCATCTACATCTTTGTTATCTTCTACAAAGTGTTATAAGTCTTTCTCCAATTTCCTCTTGGTTATTGACTTCTTTCTGTCTTGCTTCTTCTAAGTCTCTTGTAATATCTTCCACATGATTTTCTTTATGTATTTCATATTCACTTGTATAAGGATAACAATCCTTATCTTGTTGTTCTTCCATAGGTTTAGTTCTTCTTGGAACATATTGTCCTCTAAGAGATAGATATATGTACAGAGACTATACAAACAAGATATGTACAAGAACTAAGAAGAAGTCTCTTTCATCTTGCTTAGTCTTCTTTGTAGGTTCCTTTTCTTCGGCAACTGATGCTTCATGTTTCTCCTTCCTTTTCTTTAGCTCGGGACAATGATTCTTGTAGTGACCATACTTTCGACAGTTGAAGCATTGTACTTATGAAATGTCTTTCTCTTGATTTGGCTTCCTCCTTGAACCAAACTTCCTTTTGTTCTTGAAATTCTTGAATCTTGTTGTGAATGCTTGATCATCGTATTTCTTTTGGGGTTTCTCTTTTTCACTGATCTTGGATTCTTCTTGAGCATAGCAAGTCCAAAGTTCTTTAAATGTAGGATACTTCTTCCTTGTGTTGATGCTTGCGGAAAATGCATCCCATATCTTGGGAAGACCATTGAGTAATATGTTTACCAATTCCTTCTCTGAAATGATCTCTTCAATAGCTTGTAGTTGATCTCTTAACTGAGATATCATCACAAAATATGATGCTATTTTGTCCTCATCATTCATCTTCATGTCATGGAGCTCATTCTTCAGATTCATAACTTGTCCAATGTTTCTGACTGAGAAGAGATTTGTTAGGGCATCGCACATGTTCTTCGATGAGTCAAGATGGGAGATGTAGGGTATCAAGTGGTATTTTATATATTCCACTATGATACTCATAGCATTGATGTCACTATCTTTGAACTTCTCCATAGATGCAACATTCTGGGGTTCCTTCTCTTTTCCTTCTTCAAACTCTGGTTTCACGATATCCAACACTTTATTCTTGGCAAGGATGATATCAATCCTTGTCTTCCATGCTATGAAGTTAGAATCTCCATCTAAATTATTCTATGACTTCATAGAATAAGTCATGGCTGCTTTGACTTGGTCAAACCCTAGGTTTAACCACAAACTCAAACTTAACGTCTTGGCTTGCTAAGAGTACTAGGAGATGCGCTAGGCTAGGGTGCATTGATCTGTCTGGAGATTAGGTCAATATCTTCACTTAAGGTGTCTCAATGAGAGGATTAGGGCTTATGCAACTGCACCTATTAGTAACCCTAGCTGCAATGCTTTGGTGACTGCTCCTGCTAGAAACCTTAGTGACAGTTCTTCAATGAGATTAACATCCTTATGACTATGTTTCCTTCCAGTGGTTAGAATGAGTGAAGGAGGTGTGGGCCCATAACTTGTTAGAATATAATGGATGTGCTCATTTTACCATTGACAATATCTCTATTGTCACCCAACCATAGGCTTAAGCCACCCTCCGAGCACCTTAACCTTGATAAAGAATCACTCTGGAAGCAAACCCTAGGCTAGATAACCAAACAAAGGATAGTGCACCTTTCACCAAGGACAATGCACCAACAAGAGCTGATAAGATGTTCCAAACCCTAGCCAAGAGATATTCCAAGCCAAACATGATACGCTAGATGCAGTAGTTGCAATGGAAACTCCCCTCAAACCTGTGCACAAGACTAGGCACTGTAGTGTGCACAAGTTGCTTCTCTGCAATTCTGAGACTGCTTTCCAGAATGAGAACTGGCCTCCTGTATTTATACTAATTTTGGCTAACTGCCTGGGCCGACTTCTCATTCTGGGTATCTGTTTGTTCAGTATATATTATTATTTCTGGCTGACTTCTTCTCTTGGAGGCTAATAACCTAATATAAATTATCTTCTTGAGACAACAAGTCTTCTAGGGTTATTAGCCAACTCATTAGGGTTTCTTTTTGCTTCCTAGAGTATTTTATCCTTGCTGGGTTTACACATGGAGGTAAATACCTCCCACAACTACCATAATATCAACAATGAGAAGTGGAAATCATGTTCCAACACAGTGATTTGGGGAGCCATGGGAAATTAAATAAATTCGAAACAAAGACTCCTTCAAGGCCAGCTTGTCAATATGGCATGCCTTCTAGTGCATTTCGAGATGACACAAAAAAAGAATTTATAAATCTGGAATTATGAAAAGATGAACGATAAAACATTTAATCATTAAATTTACATCTTCCCTCTTTATAGCGCCATTTGTTGACGGGCATAAATGACACATCGTCAAATGGAATGTCAGATCCAAACTAAGGTTGTCTAATTAACCCAAGAAGTTTGGTATGAACTGACCTGACAAGTTTAATGGCTCTGATAACCAACTAAGCTCCTAAAAATAATAAAAGAAACAAACTAATCTAAAGCTATGTTTCTAACAATTTATATACTAATTACAAGTGTTCAAATAGAAACGTGAATATACAAATGATTATAAACAATCTGTATACATTTTGGAAGGTTTACTTGAAATCTTCTAAAATGAATGTTCGTAATAATGTTTCTAACTAAGATAAAAAAGAAAATAAATCTTTTTGTTTTTTGAATTTTTAAAGATTTAAAACTAATAAATACTAAAAAAATACAATTGAAGCAATGACACAGTAACAGTCAAAAGCTAATTAATCCAATCATTGTTTCATTAATAAATAATTAATAAAATAACACACACTAACCTGTTGTTGATCAAAAAAACTGAGTTTATCTCTCTGTGTTGTTTGAGCTCATATTTGTCCTTCTTTTAAGGGAAACCTATAACAGAACAATACTAGTACTTCAAGAATAAATTCAAAGAAGTGTTTGATATTTGGAGTAAATTAATAACATTAGGAACACAACTAATTAAAAGTCACGTGATCTTAAGATAATCAATATTTAAGAATGAAAGAAAACTCAATTTTGAGTATTGATATTATCCATCATTTAACATTAGAAATAAATTCAACAATAATCAAATGATCGATTGATCAGACTTACAAAATGGAACGACAAATTATGGATAACATAAATAAAAGTATGATATAAAAAATTATATGCAAACTAGTCTAAAACTAATTCAATACAAATAAAGTTTCATAATCAAAAATTATATGAGAAACAATATTTTTTTTTTTTTTTAAATAAAAAGAGTAGATCCTGTTATATTACCAAAAAAGTGAATACAGAAGTCATCTTGACTGCCAACTGTCCTGCCTGAGCAGGAAACCAGGGCAGTTGGACAGTCTGTCTATGTGCCACGTTA
>ML778657.1:438744-468809 GCA_009831015.1 Picea engelmannii | reverse complement strand
CCCTATTCCTCTCACTCTCTCTCTACCTGCTCTGTGTTTCCCTCTGCCTCCCTCTCACACACTCAAACACTCCTTGTCCATCCCCCCTCTCTTTCTCTCTCTTCCCCCCCTCTCACACTCACACATTGTCTATATCCCCCCCTCCCTCCCACTATATCTCATCTCTTTCTCTCCTACATATACCACCTCTTTCTCTCTCTCATATTGTTAGAATCAATCTCACTATATATCACTCCCTCTCTCTCCTCTACTCTCCCCCCATTCCTGTCTTTATATGTCTCTACCCCCATTTCCCTCTATCTCCCCCTTTCCTCTTGCAATCATTCTAAGTCTCTCTCCATGAATGATCCAGGAGAATTGCCCCAGCTCAGCAAATGCATCAGCATGCCAATATGTAGACACACAATGGAGAAAGGTAGAGGCACTGACCCTCCCATTTTTTAATTTTGAATATAATCCTATTCGGATGTTTTCATGTTGTAAGGCTGATAAATGCCAGGCCATGTCTTTGTACAGGCAGTGGTTAGGGTTTCCTTAAATGGTTTCCTGTAGTAGGTCCATATTGTAGTTAGGTCTAGACATTCATTTATGGAATCTAGCCATAGAATTCTGGTGTCGTAACTGAGACAACGATAGCACTAAGGCGGTGATGAGGATAAGCTCGTAGAGCCCTCGTTTTGTAATTAGGATACTTGAGAGAGAGATATCGGGCATAGAGATGTATTAGATGAAGAATAACTCATGATAGAGTTAGAATAGGAGAAAGAACTGAGACTCTATCGTAGTCCAGTCTATGTACAAATTTGTAAACATACATTCATCTTAATACAAAGAAAAATAGTTTTTCCTGCACACTACCTGTTTATGAATTATTTGTATTCTGCGAATGTTATGTGTGTGTTAATGTGTTGTATATGTATGATAGGTTTCATATGTAGTCGGAAGATAAATTTATTTATATTTGTTTGAGTTTGAAGTATCATTATGTGTTCTTTAGGCTATGCAAGCAATGCACAATAGAACATTTGAAGTTTTGTAGCCAGCACAAGGAATGTGCATCTAAAATCTGCGTAGTTAGGAAAGAACATGCTAGGAGGGCGCACTAGAGTGATAAGAACTCAAGGAAGAACCTCAAGGTTACTGAATACCTTAGAGGAGGAATATGTGCAGATAAGGAACATAGAGGAAAATTTATTGAGCACTCTGTAAGGAACAACTCTGCAAAGTGTGTATCGATCAAGGATATAACATTCCCCGGGCCATCATCCCACTGGTCGGGAAAATGCTACAGTGAAGAACAACATCATTCTCATACTTAATTAATAACATGGATTTAAATCAAATTAAACACATTTAACTCAGAGTAAGAACAAGATTATTGGTAACATAAATAGTCCCTAGCATTAACAATAATTAATATGCACAACATAATACATGATACATATAAGCATCACAGGCATGCAAAACATAATATTAAGCATAAGCTCATACTTATCTTTGAAACTGTGGTAATTCCACCAGCTACGTGCAAGCCTTCGACGAACCTCCCAGCCTTAGACCACACTGCTCATCATGCTCAGCAGTGGGTCACCCCCGAGCTAGGACTAAGCTCCACCCAAGGCAAGGAATCCTAGTCTAGGCTGAGGTTACAGGGAAAGCTGCATAGAATAACCAGAAGGATTCTTCCTAGGATTCCTTCTTATGCCCACTACTCACGGACTCTCATTCCCCACATGCCTGTTCCACCCGGGAGTATACACCTTCACAAGCACAGTACAACAGTTCTTCACCTCCCTCTCTGGGTCTCGACAACAGGCCGAATCAATAAGTCTTAGAGCTCTGTAGCTGGTGTTGGACCCTCTCTATAAGAATACCACTTCCTAGCAGACTCCTTCACCTGGAAATAACTTCTCACAAGCCTGACAGACTGCCTCTTCAACTAAGGGCCTTAAAACCCAGTTCTTCAGCCCCTTCTGACTCAATTCCCACATGGTGAAGATAACCACAACACATCCCCACTTAGGAAAACAGAAAATAGCAACCTACAGACAGATTGGGTACATATTCAGCTTGGCAATGGCGAATAGACTGGGTTCTTGAACTCAGTAGTCGACTTTCCCCTCCTAACCGGTTCTCTCAACGGTGCATAGGTATGTCAAGGGCAGATGCAGAACAATAATAGAGTCAGACGGATGATGTTTTGGTCTTCAGGAATACGTCTCGGTTTTTTGGTTCTCAGAGTTGCGTGAGGGTATCCCAAATCAGACGAAAAGGACGATCAAATGAGGAGCGACCCCCTCCATGGCTGACTTGTGCAGTTTTTTAATTGCATGTTCTTGGGTCGACACATGTCGCCCATGAAGTTGCATGCACTCCATCAGCATGCATTCCTCTCTAGGAACTTAGGACAAAACATATATTTCACATGCCTTTTGGAATAATAGTAAAATATTATTCCCAAGGACTTAAGCCCCTAGGTTCAACACTTAACCTCTCTTTCCAACCTTCCAGCCCCCAATCCCTTACCCATTCTATGGAATCTTAGTCCCCCATCACTCATTCATTGTGGTCAGTCTGCATGCAACGGTGTTTATATTTTTTATTAATGTTCTGCATGATTACATATACAAAAGCAGGCTCTCGGCCTTAACACTTAGGCTCTCTGGCCTAATAACACATAATCCCACCAGCTTATATAAACTTGGCTCACCATCCTATAAAACATAATTACAATTCATAATGCAAGATTTATACTTCATAGACATGATTTACAACAAGGCTCAGCCTTGGGGACATTACAATCCCCTCCCCTTATTTTTTCACTGTCCTCAGTCCAACTTTACACTGCATCTGCAAGCTTTTTCAAAATTTTCAAAAATATGCAGGTACTTTTCCCACATAACATCTTCAAGCTCCCATGTCATGTCCTTAGGACCATACCAGGTCCATTGGACCTTTACAAGCCCTATATCTTAATTCTAGAGTTGTTTGTTTTTCCTATCCAATATGCACATAAGATGCACTTGCAGGACACCTTCTTGTTCCACCTAAATCACATTCCAATCGATAACATGATTAGCATATGGTATATATTTCTTAAGCAATGAAACATGAAACACATTATGTATAGTCATGGATGCAGTTAATACAAGCATATATGCAACTGGCCCAATCCTTTCCAGTATTTCAAATGGCCCACAAAATCTGGCTTCCAACTTGGCGCAACTTCCTAGCTTCAGGGAACTCCTATTAGCTTTCACTCTCAAAAAAACATGATCACCCACTTTGAACTCTCTGTGGGTTCTGTTCTTATCAGCATAACTTTTCTACCTGTCCTGGGCAACTTTAAAATTCTACTTAATTTTTATCATTTGGTACTCCATCTCCTTGAGCAACTCTGGCCCAACTACTGTTCTATCAGCTAGATTATCCCAACTCACTAGAGTATTGCACTTTCTTCCATAAAGTGCTTCAAATGGGCTCATCTTCAATGATGAATGATACCTATTGTTGTAGGAAAATTCTACCAAGTGTAGTTAGTCTTCCCATCTTGATGGTTTTTCCATCACATACATTCTAAGTATGTCTTCTATTACTCTATTCACCCTCTTTGTCTGTCCATTAGACTCAAGATGATAAGCTGTGCTAAAGTTTAGATTCGTTCTGAATCCTTTGAAAAATCCTTTCTAGAAATTCGAGCTGAATTTCGGGTCTCTGTCAGACACAATCGTTTTAGGAATTCCATGCAATCGTGCCACTTCCTTCACGAAAATATTAGCAACATCTGTTGCCCTGTGAGTAGTTTTCAGTGGAATAAAATGGGCATCTTTTGTAAGCTTGTCCACCACCACCATGATCAAATCATGCAGCTTGGTTGTTCTGGGAAATCGCGTAATAAAATCCATCGTTACTACTTCCCACTTCCACTCAGGAATGGGTAAAGGTTGAAACAACCCTGTTGGGTTCTTATGCTCAGCTTTAAATTTCTGGCACTCCATACATCTAGCGATGTATTCATCGATCTCTCTCTTCATACCCGGACAAAAGTAATGGCTCCTGACCATTGCTACTATTTTTTGATATCTAGGGTGCCCTGCATAAGGAACATTATGCATCTCCTGCAAAATCATTTGTTTCAAGCACTGGACATTGGGTACAAAAATTTTGTTCTTGTACAACAGTATTCCATCTATTTCCAATTTATAAATTTCCATCTTCTGTGGCATCTTACCATGTTGTAGTTGGGCTACCAATTCTCTGTATTGCAGATCTACATTTGTAGCCTCCATAATTTTTCTTTTAATATCAGTCTGATACATGCTAATGGTTGTAGCATGTAATTCACGCACCCTCCTGCTGAGTGCATCTGCCACTTTATTCTCCTTTCCTTTGATATGGTTGATCTCAAAGTCGTACTCACATAGAAATTCCAGCCACCTACTTTGTCTAGCATTTAAGGTTGGCTAATCAAACAAATAATTCAAACCATTGTGGTTTGTTCTCAATTCAAATATCCTCCCCATGAGGTAATGTCTCCATTTCCTCAGAGTGTGAACGATTGCTGCCAACTCAAAATCGTGAGTGGCATAATTCTTTTCATTCTCCTTCAGCATCTTGGACTCATAACAGATTACAAATCCATTCTGATTGAGAACTCCTCCAAACCCTTCTTTACATGCATCTATGCACACCATGAAATCCACATTTGGATCTGCAATCCTCGAGATTGGAGCATTGGTAAATAGCTTCTTCAATTGCTGGAAATTTTTCTCACACTCTTCAGTCCACTGAAAATATTTCTCCTTCCTTTGCAAGGAAGTGATAGGGTGAGCTATCTTTGAGAACCCTGCGATAAACCTTCTGTAATAGCCTACTAGACCCATAAAGGATCTAACTTCTACCACATTGCTTGGCACTGACCATTCTTTGATGGCCTCAACCTTCTCAGGATCCACGATGATCCCTTGTTTCTGAAATAATGTGCCCCAAGTAATGGATATGCCTTTAATCAAACGAGCATTTGCTCAACTTGGCATATAGATGGTTTTCTCTCAACACTTGCAACACCATCCTCAGGTGTTTTTCATGCTCTTCCTCTAACTTGGAATACACCAAAATGTCATCCAGGAAGACTATGACAAACTTGTCTAGATAGTCCCTGAATACACCATTCATCAAGCACATAAAAATAGCAGCTGCGTTCAACAACCCAAATGGTACCACTGTGAACTCGTAATGACCATACCTTGTTCTAAAGGCGATCTTGTTGATGTATTCATCCTTTATTCTTACCTGGTGATATCCCAATCTGAGATCTATCTTTGAAAATATTTTCACACCTTTCAACTGATCGAAAATATTGTCGATCCTCGACAGAGGATACTTGTTCTTGAAATTTACTTTGTTCAATTGTCTGAAATCAATGCACAGCCTCAACGTCCCATCCTTCTTCTTCACAAACAGGACTGGGGCACCCCAAGGTGACACGCTTGGGCAAATGCGCCCCTTCTTTAGAAGCTCTTGAAGATACAATTGCAACTCTTTCATCTCTGGTGTACTCATTCTATAAGGAGCTTTCGACACTGGAGCTGCTCCAGGCATCAAACTTATAGAGAAATCGATATCTCTCTTTGGAGGTAGTTTGGGTACCTCCTAAAATACATCTTCAAACTCTCTGAGTACTACATGGTCTCCAATATTTAAGACTTCATCTCTAGATGCTTCCTCCACATGGGCTGCAAACAGTTGACAGCCTTTCATGTAGCACTTTTTCAACTGCATTGCTGAGATTTCTCTAACAACCACAGCTCTGGGAATTCGTTGGATTGTTTTCTGATTCCCCTCCTCATCCAGGCATGTAAATTCCTTGTTACGACAGTCCAAGAGGGCATGGTGCTGGTCCAACTAGTCCATCCCAATTAAACATTCATAAGAGCCTAAAGGTAGAATATTCAATTCAACGTTCATGCTCAATCTCTTCATGTCCACAGGGCAGGACTTAACCAACTAAGTGACTTTCCTCTTGGTTCTTGTAGCCAACTGCACTAACCAAGACTTTTCATGTTTGGTTCTTGATAAATGCAAACTTTCCACCACTCTAGGGTCTATATAACTATGGTTAGCCCCTGAATCAATTTAAATAATAAATGGTTGGTTGTTAATCATACCTTCCACTTCAATCATGTGCAACTGAAATTCAGCTTGCTTGTTGTCCAGGGCTGCATAGATCCTTGGCATTCTACTGCCCATGTCCTCCATTGTTTCAACTTGTTGAACATTATGGACATATCTTGCTTTGCCATTTTTATGGGGACAATCTCTATACTTGTGGTTCTCTTTACATCCCCAACACTGAATGGGAATCTGTATCAGCCTTTGTTCTCCCACTTCAACCATTCTCGACTCTCTAAATGATGGATGTCCTTGAGGACTATTTCTAAAAAAAGGGAGGTGTGTTTCCCTTCTACCTCTGTTCATTCTTAAACTTCTTCTGGTCAACCCAAGCCTTCCGAAAGGTAGGCTTTTCTCTTTGTTGTTCATATAAGCATTTCAATCTTCTTATTGTTTCTTCCATAGTCTTAGGATCATCATACTGAATCTTGTCACCAATGGGAGGTGGCATTCCACTCAGATACCTCTGAATCTTGATAGCCTCATCTTTGATGAATGAAAAATACTTCAGTGATTCCAAAAACCTTCATTCATATTCATCAATGGTCATGTTGCCCATCTTGAGTTCAAAGAACTGCTTCATCTTTCTGTCATAGTATCTTTTAGTCAGGTATTTCCTATCGAAATACCTCTTAAATTCCTTCCATGTGATATCTTTCTCTCTAATGTGTTGCATCTGCACAAGATGATCCCACCACATGGATGCTTTTCCTTTTAGTTGATACATCACAATTCTTCCTTCTTCATGAGAGGAATAATTTTGCAGTTGGAAATATTTCCTCATGTGAAGCAACCATGTTTCGACATCTTCCTCCTTCTTATGTTCTCCATCAAATGTAGGAGGCTTAATATTATTCATCTCCCCTTTCAATTCATCCACTCCAGATCTTCGGTGTTTTCTGGTAGGGGATGGGCTTGAACTACTGTGTGCTTCCTTACCAGAATGCCTTGGGGAGCGACAACAAAGTCTGTTACCACTCCTCGATCTTCTTTTTCTCTCAAGGGTCCTGCGACTCCTTGTTTTGCTTGTGTCACTCTCCTTTTCCAATTTCCTTTCTATTCTTTCCAAGATCTTCAACATCTTTAAGTTGAATTCACCCTATCAATCCCTGACCCTCATGAGCTTTCGTCCATCAGCTCGGTCAACTTGGGCATCTTTCTGCAATCTTTCAATGATTTTCATCACATGCCCTTCCTTATGCAATTCTCTTTCGTGCCCATTGGAGTTCGATCCTTTGACTCCCAAGTTGACATCCCTTCCTTCTCTTTAATTCTCTGAATTGGAGGCAATCAACATCTCTTCCATTTCTATACTCAGTGTCGATTTGTGGCTATCCTGACACTCGTTGAAATCTGCACACACAACATGTAGTCAATAGAAGTTTGTTAGGACTTAAACCCTTAATAGAACTACAACATTCATAACCCAACGTGAATAAGAAAACGTTTTGATTCCACGAATTTTCTAAGCTATGTTTGGCTCTGCAATTTTCAATGATAGCCCACGTTTTCTTAGTCCCCAACCCATACATCCATGGGCCATGATCAAATGATAAACTGCTAGTTTCTACAAGGCTCTCCAACGAAACTTTGGGTTTCAGGATTTTGGGGCTTCAGGGTTAAGGGTTTTGGGGTTTTGGTCCCAGAGGTTCTCGCACTCGTTTCCCTCTCCAACTCCCGACTCCTGAATTTCCAAGCTCTCTCCCCTTGGGCCCATAGCATAGTTGTCGCCAACCAAGGTAGTGACACATGGTGTCCTTAAGAAGGTCCACATCACTTTCGGCAACGTCATAGGGTCCCACCACTTTCACTTTTCATTTTGGAGTTTCAGGCATCAGGAGTTCGTGCATATACACATCTCAAACTTCCATTTGCCAAAATTATGAAATTATGGTCTATTCATCTACTTGATCCAATGGTCAAGTTCCTCTCCTAAGATCTACGATGTAGATCGTTTCAGGATTTCAGGGTTATAGGTTTTCGGTAACCGGGAGTTCACGATCCAGCGACTCCAAATCTCTTATCGCTTCAATCCCCGAATTTTGATACACGAGTTCTTGTACAAGATCCAATGATTCTCGATGATTTGGATCTAACGGTCTAGATATTTTTGAGTTTCATGAACTGGGAGTTCATGATGCAATGACTCCAAATATCTTGTCGCTTCAATCCCCAAATTCCGATATGGAAATTCATGTATGAGATCAACGGCTGTGAGCCTCCCCTGATCCGATGGTCTAAATCTCTCCTATGCTTACACCTATAAAATCTCTTCAGCCCCAACTTCCTTGCTAGTTGGCTGGATTTTATGACTCACGGGATTTCAAAACTTCTTCCTGGAAGCGCTCCACTGTCTGATTCTACCCTTGTTAATCTCTTTCGCTATTCGGGACTTGGAGTGACCAAGAATTTGGCCTGCATTCCAAGTTCACGATCACTGAATTCATGAAATGATCCAATGGTTCAAACCAACCATGATCAATGACCCATGTTTATTCTGGATCCTAGGGTGGCGAGTATCTCCATCCACTAACCACCTTGCAACTTCTGGCCGTCTTATGGCCCTCGTGATTTCGCGACTTCTCCGCAGAGAATTCTAACTGTCCAAATCTACTGCTCAAGGACTTCTGGCCAATGACTTGGTACCCTACTTATGAACCTTCATCTACTTGATCCAACACTTCTGGTGTGGAGTTCTCTCTCTCCCTGTGGCCATATACCACAACGGTTGCATTTTTATAATACCGCTACACCTCCTGAGCTTTGTAACATGGTCAAGTAGCTCGTTGACACTCAGAAAAAATATGAGGTCTGAAATTAGTCCTCTAGACACAATTTCCTTCTCAAAACCTCGGTCCAAAGACCACTTATCCGGCCCATTCAGGATCAGTGTTGAAAACAAGCTCTGATACCATACTGTAACGTCCCCCGGGCCGTCATCCCACTGGCCAAGCAAACTCTACTGTGTGGAACAACATCATTCTCATACTTAAGTAATAACATGCATTTAAATCAAATTAAACACATTTAACTCAGAGTAAGCACAAGATTACTGCTAACATAAATAGTCCCTGGCATTAAAAATAATTCATATGCACAACAAAATACATGATACATATAAGCATCACAAGCATGCAAAACATAATATTAAGCATAAGCTAATACTTATCTTTGAAACCATGGTAATTCCACCTAGTACGTGTAGGCCTTCCACGAACCTCCTAGCCTTAGACCATGCTACTCATCATGCTCAACAGTGGGTCACCCCCGAGCTGGGACTAAGATCCACCCAAGGCAAGGAATCCTAGTCTAGGCTGAGGTTACAGGGAAAACTGCATAGAATAACTGGAACGATTCTTCCTACGATGCCTTCTTACACCCACTACTCATGGACTCTCATTCCCCACATGCCTGTTCTTCCCAAGAGTATACACCTTCACAAGAACAGTACATCAGTGCTTCACTTCCCTCTCTAGGTATTGGCAATGAGCTGGATCAGGAAGTCTTAGAGCTCCGTAGCTGGTGTTGAACTCTCTCTGGAAGAATACCACTTCCCAACAGACTCCTTCACCTAAAAATAGCTTCTCACAGGCCTGACAGATTGCCTCTTCAAATAAGGGCCTTAAAATCTAGTTCTTCAGCCCCTTCCAACTCAATTCCCACATGGTGAGGATAACCACAACACAACCCCACTCAATAAAATAGAAAACAATAACCTATAGACAAGTCAGGTACAGATTCATATCGGCAATGGCGGATAGACTGGGTTCTTGAACTTAGTAGTCGACTTTCCCCTCCTAACCGGTTCTCTCAACAATGCATAGGTATGTCAAGGGTAGACGTAGACCAATAACAAAATTAGACGGATGATGTTTTGGTCATCAGGAATATGTCTCCATTTTCTGGTTCTCAGAGCTATGTGAGGGTATCCCAAATAAGACGCAAAGGACTATCAAATGAAGAGTGACCCCCTCCATGACTGACTTATGTAGTTTTTTAACTGCATGTTCCTGAGTCGACACATGTCACCCATGAAGCTGGATGCACTCCATAAGCATGCGTTCCTCTGTAGGAACTTAGGAAAAAACATATATTTCACATGGATTTTGGAATAATATTAAAATATTATTCCCAAGGAGTTAAGCCCCTAGGCTCAACACTTAGCCTCTCTTTCCAACCTTCCAGCCCCTAATCCCTTACCCATTATGTGGAAGTTTAGTCCCCCATCACTCATTCATCATGGTCGGTCTGCACACAGCGATGCATATATTTTTTATTAATGTTCTACATGATTACATATACAAAAGCAGGCTCCCGGCCTTAACACTTAGGCTCTCTGGCCTAATAACACATAAGTGCACCAGCTTATATAAACTTGGCTCACCATCCTATAAAACATAATTACATTTCATAATGCAAGCTTTATACTTCATAGACATTATTTACAACAGGGCTCGACCTTGGGGACATTACAAAGGAGAATCCCACGAGGGAGAGAAGAATTTATTTTCAATAAATCCTTCGGATCTAAGTTTGACAAAGTCCTAGAAACACAAGGAGTGCGTGGGAAATTGAAATCTTTGAGGAGATCAAGCTCAAAAGGAATAACACAAGGAGTGCGTGGGTGACAGACTTATTCTAAGTCCTAAAAATCAGAACAGATAACTCTCTCAAAATCGTAAGAGACACCCATGATAGTTGGGTTCGTGAGAGAAAGGTCAAAGGCCAAACACCTTTGAAGATCAAAAAAATCTTCCAATTCAATAGAATTCTAAAGATCAAGAGGAGGAGAAACAGTAACCATCGGATTTCTTGTAAGGAGAATCCAGGTCCGTTGGATCAGTGCCTAGTGAACAAGGATGGCACAAGAGAGGAGAACAGATCCCATCCATTGGATCTGAGCACAGAGGGTCAAGAGTCATTGGATCAGTAAGTAAGTGAACGAGATCTAACACTGTGTACACTCAGGTGATCATACTTGTCAAATTCTCGAAGACCCGAAGAGAGTAGGAAGCATCCATCATCAAAGGAAACAGGTGGCACAAGATCTGAGTTCTCGGGTGAAAGTACTCTAGGAGAACTGAGTGCACAGGAGTTGAAACTCTTGAACCCCGAAGACCCAAAGTGGATAGAGGCTGTCAGATCAAAGGGGAGACATGCATCAAGAGATCGTGTGTTTTGGGTGAAGATGCTTCGAGAGGAACAAGTGCACAGAGGGTTGAAACATCTGAAGCTCGAAGATCCAAAGAGCTGAGAGCCAGAACTTGTTGAGCGAGAACTTGCATGGAGGATAATTATTCTAGAGAGGGCCATAATTGGAAATATGGTATTCATAAATGGATACGTGGTAGCACGAGAAGGATTGGTTTGAAACCGCTCTTGCCTACGCCTATAATCACGCATTAGCACAAGGAGATGACCAATGATCGTATGAAGGAGGGATAACACCAAAGGGGCTTACGCATGAGCTAGTGTTTTGGGAGCGCGCAAAAATTAGCCCGTGGGTCTAAAAGACCTGCACATAGAAGTAAAATAGGACCTACGTATTTTTCATTTGGGTTGAAAGAGGAACCGAGGGAGTCTATTCGAATATGTATTTAGAAAGATCCTAGACCGGGAGGTTGCAGAACCTGAGGAGGGTAGAGGGGTTGCATCAGGTGGTATTAGAGCTTGAATTTTTGTCTGTAGATTTCAAGTGAAAGAGAAAGAGGGGGAGGATATTATTTTTCTTTCATATAGAAGAGAAGAGAGACAGTGAAAGTAGACAACCTGATGACATCAGGCGGTATCACAAATAAAAAAATTCTTGTAGATAACAGGTGAAAGGAAGAAAGCAGGGTACTGATGCTCTGTGAGGAGGTTGTTTCACAAGCACAACAACAAAAAATTAAATAGCCAGGTGAGCTTTAATATAAGATGGAGATGCTTGTAGATGCAGATTAATCCATAGGCTTTCTAGGAGGGCATATAGAAGGTAGAAATGGCTATTGAAGGCCATGAGCGTGGTCGAAGAGAAGCCTGCAAGAAGAAATGAAATCCAGAGATGGATCTAGAGCTCGTTGAAATAAGAAAGAGGATGGAGAAGCTGACTTTAAAAATGAAGCGAGATGCTAAATCACATTGGGTATATGACTGGCCCATGAAGAAAAAGGTGAAGTAGCGAGTCAAGAGATTGTTGGCTATAGGAAAACAACAATTGTTAAAGAGGTGGATGAGGTATGTCGAAAGCCTCAGAGATGAAGAGGAAGTGGTTCACATCTATGATCTAGAAGTTGGGAGACACCTCAGTGATGAGGAGGAGGTGAGATCATATGAAGATCTCATAAACCGCTAGGTGGGAAGAAGAGAAGTCCCAAATTTCCAGGTGGGAATGGGGAAAAAGATGAGACAGTGTGAGAGTCTCACAGAATTTATTGAGAGTTCATGTCAACAAGGAGTGTTGATAGGTGAAGGTTCATGTGGATTTGCAGCCCATTTTAATGAATATGATGAGAAATTAAATACTTCCACTATCCAAGAGGAGGATGAGAGGATAATTCTTATCATTGGGGGAATTCAAATATTCCTACCAAACATCCAAGTTGGGGCCAAATAATGTGTTGCAGAAGAAGGACAACTAGTGGTCACTATCATGATGAAAGAGAAGATATTATAAGCTTCCCAAGGAGAAGAGGAAGAAATGGAGAAAACACTAATGTATACCCCAACGGAAGGAGAGGAGAATTCAAAAGAATGGCTCAAATTTTTCAGCGAGGAAGTTGAAATAGAGATGACTACAACACTGGAGCCCGCAGCAGAAAGAGAAATAGATAGCATGGATTTTGATGACCTATATGAAGAGTTGGAATCCATAGAAAGAAGAGTAATGGTGAAAATATTTCACATCTGACAGGTGAAGTTGGAGGCATATGGAGGAGAATACCATCCAGAGGAGAAGATGGAATAAGTTGGACTTGAACAAATGTAAGAGGAGCTTACATAAGAGGCCAACATGTCAATGGAGGAGACTGAGAAGCAATTCAGTCATGAGGAGATTGCAAAACTGAAGTTTGCAATAGGGTGGAAAGATAAAGCCACCAAAGAAGAAGAAAATGATATTGGGGATCAAGATGATCTACCCACTAATAAGGAAGAGTTGCAGCTGAGAAGATTGCATAAGAAGAGCCAGCCACTGGAGAAGCTGGACAGAGTGATAGAGGAAATAAGAAGGTTGATGTTAAGGTCAGCGCAAGAAGAAGTCAACAAAGGGAAGCTGAATAGAAGAGAGCCTGCCATAGCAGCAGCAGGGAAGAAGAAGAAGAAGAAGCAGCAATAGCAAAGAAGAGGAGGAGAACTCCAAGGAAGAGTTTGGGATCCAATAGGATTTCAACACAGGAGAAGAGGAGCGCATGAGTAGGAGCTCATGATTTTCCCAGTAGTGGATTATGATGTAGGAGAATCGCTCCACCTCAGCAAATGCGCCAGTACACCAATATGCAGACGCACAATGGAGAAAGGGAGAGGCACTAACCCTCCAATTTTTAAATTTTGAATATAATCCTATACATATTTTTGCATGTTGTAAGGCTGATAAATAGGAGGCCATACCTTTGTACGGGTAGTGGTTAGGGTTGCCTTAAATGGTTCCCTATAGTAGGTCCAGATCGTAGTCAAGTCTGGACATTCATTTATGGAATGTATCCATAGAAGTATGGTGTCATAACTAAGACAACGATAACACTAAGGCGGTAGTGAGGATAAGCTCATAGAGCCCTCGTTTTGTAATTAGGAGACTTGAGAGAGAGATATCGGGTGTAGAGAGGTATTAGAAGAATAAGAACTTAGGATAGAGTTAGAATAGGAGAAAGAACTGAGACTCTGTCGTAGTCTATTCTATGTACACATTTGTAAATAAGCATTCATCTTAATACGAAGAAAAACAATTTTTCCTAGACACGACGTGTTTATGAATTATCTATATTCTGTGAATGTTATCTTAGTGTTAATGTGTTGTAGATGTATGATAGGTTTCATCTATAGTCAAAAGATAAATTTATTTATCTTTGTTTGAGTTTGAAGTATCATTATGTTTTCTTTAGGCTATGCAAGGAGTGCACAATAGAGCATTTGAAGTTTTGTACTCAGCACAAGGAATGCACATATGAACACTGCGGAGTCAGGAAAGAATGTTCTAGGAGGGTGAACTAGAGTGATAAGAACTCAAGGAAGAACCTCAAGGTTACTGAATACCTTAGAGGAGGAATTTGTGTAGAGAAGGCACAGAGAAATAGAGTTACTGAACACTCTATTAGGAAGAGCTCTTCAAAGTGTGTATTGAGCAAGGAGAATTTTAGGAGGGCAAGAAGAATTTCTTTTAAAGAAGGAGTGCGAGAACACCAGGAGGGAGAGAAGGAGTCGGTGGGAGATCTAAATATTCGAGGAGATCAATATCAGAAGGAATAACACAATGAGTGCATCGGTGACTTACTTATTCTAAGTCCTAATTCTTAGAAGAGATAACGCTCTCAGAAGCGTATGCGAGACCCAAGATAGTCGAGTTTGCGGGAGAAAGTTCAAAGGCCGAAAACTTTTGAAGATTGATGAAATATTCCAAGTCAGGAGAAGTCTAAATATTAGGAGAAGTAGCAACATTAACCATCATATTGGTTGTAAAGAGAAGCATGGTTCATTGGATCAGTGCCTAGCGAACAAGGATGGCATAGGAGAAGAGAACAGATCCCATCCATTGGATCTTAGCACAGAGGGTCAACAACTATTGGATCCAGATGAAAGTGCATGAGCCTTAACATTGTGTACACTCAAGAGATTAGACTAGTCAAAGTCCCAAAGACCCTAAGCGAGTATGAACCATCCATTATCAAAGGAAGCAGGTGGTGCAAGATCTAAGTTTTTGGGTGAAAGTACTTCGGGAGAACATAGTGCATACGAGTTGAAACTCCCAAAGCCCAAAAATATGAAGTGGATAAAGGCCATCATATAAAAGGGGAGACACACGTCAAGAGATCATGTGTTTTGGGTGAATACGCTCTGATCTGCTAAGAGCCGAAGAGTCGTCGATCTGCAGAGGGACACTTGTCAGCAAATCACGAGCTCCGGGTAATTTGTAGTGAGGTTTTAGTTGAGAATTGAGATCGTCAAATCCCAAAGAGCCAAAGAGAAGCTGGACCATTATATCTAGGAGGACACATGGTGATATCTCATGAGCTCCGAGAGAAAGTGAAGCAGAAAGGTTTGAGTTTCCCGAAGCCCGAACAACCGAAGTGAATGATATTCGTTAATCTAGGATAGGACAGGTGTCACCAAATTATGGAATTCAAATGGTTTCACACCAGGGTTTTTGTGGAAAGAAATTTCGAAAAGCTATGAAGTATCGAAGGCTGAAATGACTAAGGGCCATTGATCCCAAAGGAAGAACGTGGAGGATAGAGATTCACTTCATTAGAAAACCAGTGAAGAACCGTTGGATCAATGGAGGATAGGTGTGAAGAGTTCTGACACTCTAGAAGGATTCACTCTGGAGGTTTGTGGTTGTTGAGATTTGAGAATGTCGAAGGATGAAGTACCAGAAACGACGAGAGTTGTCGATGCGAAGGAGGACACGTGGTGCTAGATCCAGAACTATGGAAGAAAGTAGAGGGGAAAAGGTCTAAGGACCTAAAGAAAATCTTGGTCGTTGATCAAGGAAGTATTCTTAGGACCGTTGATTTGGTTAAGCAGGTCAAAGTCCAGAAGCAGGAGCACATCCGTTGATCTCAGAGGATACGTGTTGGCAGATCTTCCACTCCAAGAGATACCCAGTCAATAGGGACGAGATTTTGAGACATCAAATACCTGAAGTCTGGAATCAAGAAGAGATATGGTCTGTATATTTGTTGTAATGTACCTCTAATTGACAAAATTTTATTTTATTTTTGTGTTTTTCTTTTGGCACATTAACCTCCAGCTTCTCATTAATAAAAGTTGTAGAACAGGATGTTAAAGTTTACCTTCATTATAGACCGACGTTCTATCTGTTATATGAGGACAATACTCTTTTAAAACCTACTTCATACTTTATAAGGTGGGATGTCAAAAGGTTACACTACCTTTCAACACATATATTTCATTATAAATCTTAATACTACTTATACCTATATTAACTTGCATACGAAGTTTATTAGGATTTGAATCCCAATCTCATTAAAACAAAATGATTTTCATGTTTCACGCAAGTGTATAACATTTCTCTGTCGTAAAGAATACCCATCAAGCTATGAAAACGTTGAGATTAAAGATTTTGGTGTGACTCGTATCAAGTCATATTTGGTGGTATTAATTTGTCAAAGACCGATTCACTGAAATGAATTTCCCTTAAGGCTCAGGCATCGTCATATGTTTGTAGTCATCCAATTTAAGGTTTTAAAATCAGACAAGTCTAATGAAAAATTCCTATGCAACTAGCTCATAATTAAAGGGTCATTCCATCGATAGAGAAGAGGGAAGGGTAAGCTAACTGAACGAGTTAGTTTTGTGGCTGAAACGCTTACAATTGGTCAGACGCGATATGACTGTCATTAATTTCGTATCTTGGTTGGTAAGGGAAGGAAAGTATTTGTTAGAAAGAGTTAAGGCTTTGTGCCTGTGTTTAATGAGAGTCCTGCTCGCACCAGTCTTGATGACTCTCCACCTGGCCTTCCCTACTCCTAATGTGCCAACTCTGTTTGAGCACATGGCCCAGTGTCCTTTGGCATTTACTCTTGCAGTACACTCTTCACTTAGAGTTGGGAGAGCTCTTCCTTGTCATTGTGACTTCTCAAGATAACCATATCGGCTCTGCAGTGGCTTTTTGGGTGAGGAGAAAAATGTGCACTAGAGGTCATTGTTCATCCCTTCTAGTCGACTCGAACTGTTTACCTGGTAATATTTTCTTTCTTATTATGAATCGGTTATGCAATTTAAAACCAGAGACGTATAGGTCTAGTGTTTCCAATCGGTGAAGGCCCCTTTTTACTTTCAGTTTGTTCACCGGTTTTTTTTGTGTATTTCTTTTCGATGTATCAAGAATGGGGCAGGCCTTATCACTCTATCTCCTCTCTCTTAAAGCTCAAAGATTCATTGGTTTATCCCCCTAGTAAAATAGCTTAGGGTGTCCAGTATTGCTTGAGATCACTCTACTTCACGCTCTTAGCCGGTGGTTACAGGACGAGACCATGATCGAAATATATGCGGGTTTTTGTTCTTGTGTTAAAAGGGTTAGGGTACTTGTGCATGACAACTCCTTTGCTCCCAGCCTTTCCTTTTCTATGTTTGCATCCTTCTATTTGGATTTATGTTCAGTCCCTTAGTTCCATTTTCAATGAAGCCATAGTCATTACTTATTGGGTAAAGAAAAGCCAATACTACTTAGAGATACTCACACCCAATTCCTGGAATAAACCTTACGCCATATGTCTTTTGAATAAAAGGTTCAGTAAGTAATTTTTATAAGGGTAATACTTCCATCGAATAAGATTCTACACCAATATTTTTTTCTTGTATTGGTTATGCCAACTGTTGTGAGGTGACCTCGTAGGGGTCTGACCTTGTCACGCCCTATGTTGACTGTTTGCTCACATTATTTTCTATAGTCTTCCTTTGGGGAGGGTTGTGGAGATTCAAAGTTTGGGGTAATATATTGATTCGAAACTAGTCTTCGTCGCAACTCGATATACTTGTCTATTTAATATAGAAGACAATACCGTCATCTAAACTGCTATGTTAAGTATGTTGTTTACTGTAATTGTATTTTTGTTTTGTTATAATTTTGTTTTCGTTCACAGTAATGGCATAATCACTAATGGTGGGATTTGCTGATGTGAGGACCCATCAGAGCCTTGTTACGCACTTCTCCCACGTCCCGGATGTCCATCCAGGAGACAATCGACAAGGAACGAAAAGGGCAAGGCCAGCAAATCGGAAGTTAAGTACTCTCTGATATATTTCAATAATAGTAATTATCAATTCATATTCTATTACTTCTTGTGAACATTACTAATTCTCGGAATTGATAACTCTTTCAGGCCTGTGTACACGCAAAGATTTCGGAGCCTCCTCTTCATCTTCGATAAAAAGGTATTCGATTTCCTTTACTGTTAACCACTCAGGAGACCCGACCAAATAGGGTTATCAATTTTGATTTGTAGGCATTCGATAAGGAACTTGGTTTCCACAGTAGTTTGGAAAGAGGGAAAGTTTTTGTAACCTTGAGTTTAGGTTCGACAGTCAAGAATAATGATAATTCAGAGGCTTTTTTTACAGAAATTTCTTTCTGGTTGAACTGAACACTGTAAGGGTTTTTGTATCAAACAACTCCTTTCACTGTTCGTTTCTATCTTAGACCGACACTTGGTCTTTAAGGCCACCGCTTCAGTATTTTTCTTTAAATCTCTGTATGATTCAAAACTTACAGTTATAAAGGTTTTGGAGGGATTATCTATAAATTGAAGGACTGTTTTCTTAAAAATAAATTTTCTTTCTTTCACTCAGGCGTATTGTATTATCTTGATGGATCTAAAACATTCTTATTTTCTTTACTGCTGAAAGAATTTAGGGACAGGTTTATCCGAGTCGAGTATTAAGATATGACCTGTGGTTGTTTACTTATTTACATACATTTATATAAATTGATATGAACAGACTTACGGATATATGTTCGTGACTATTCTCTTTAGACGTTTTTACTGTGTGGGGTAAATCTATCTTGCTGGTAATAGTTTGCACTTTCAAATTCAAGATGCACAAACCAGGGTTTGATAAATACATGTTTTCATTACTAAAGCATACAGTTTTATCTCTAGTGATAATACATAAGAATGTAGATGTATATATACTTGACTTGATCCTGTTTGCTTTCAAATTCATAGGTTTGTAATTAAAAAAAAAATGAACTCTGTGTATAAGTTCTCGCAACAAAAATGATGATTTACAATTTATAAAGAGTTGCAGAAATACATCAATTTATATGGGTAGATTTCGCCCAGGATTATTAAATCCATACCAGTTTTAATAATCGCACTACAATTGAGAATACAACATTCAACAAAAAATGGGAAATAATTTGATACAATTTTAATAAATACATCACATCAGATATAAGGTCAATCATGCAGAGAGGGATAGGAGACATATATGAACCAGTTAGCAGGAAGACAAAGGGAACAACCACGTTCCTCCCAACTGTAGAATAGGGTAATCAAAATCACTTTCCCCAATTCAACCCCTAGCCTGACCATGAACCCATGAGAGTGAACTTGGAAACTCTTCCTATGCAATGTCCTTCAATTCCATCCCATTCCTCTTGCCTCAAACTCATTCCGTAGTGTTCATAACAACAAAGGAAAAAAATCATTAGTCTATTTTCCAGCATACTTGGCAGCGCCCTGCCTCCTCCCATATGCTATTTATCAAACCAAGTCTCTTTGCCCAGGTCTTTTTTCCCTCCCTTGGGGATTTTCGCAGCTTTCTAAATCCCTGACTTTCAATGGCTACTAGTGGCCAAATCTATGATTTTCCACTTGTAATAATCAACCCAGAGGTGTTTCCAACATGTTCCCCACTCATGGAGTCATGGTCAGTTGATTTTAACATGGTTGTTCCATTTGTCCTCCTACAATCAATATAAAATATTCTATTTTCATACAAGTATCATAGTCAACTAGTTAGTTGGGTCAAATCAAATCCCTGCCCAACAGTCATAATAATTAATTACAATTATTAAATTCAAAATTGCCATAAATGGAAAAAAATTTCCAAATTCGAATTTACTAAAAATGGAATGAATTTCCAGCAAATTTAAATTTCAAAAATATTTTATTTTTTGGGATGTCAAAGCCTTTCCCCCTTTAGTAAAACACTGTCCTCATTGTTCATTCCTTTCTTGGAACAGGATTGGATGAGATTTATGCAAATCTCCCTCCAACTCCCAAGTGGCCTCCTCAAGATTAAAGTGCTTCCATTGCACCTTTACCTGAGCGACGACTATGTTCCAAAGTGTTATTTCTCTCTGGCCCAGAATGCACAAGGGTTCCACCTGGAACTCGCCTTCGGGTTCCACCTACACCAAGTTCCAATCAATCATATGAGTAGGGTCATGAATATACTTTTTCAACAAAGAAACATGAAATACATTATGAATTCTTAGATTAGCTAGAAGTTCAAGTTGATATGCTACGGGTCCAATTCGAGATAGTATCTCGAAGGGACCACAAAACTTGGGTGCCATCTTGGCACAGTTCCCTAACTTCAACGAGCTTTTTCGGGCTTTGAAATTTAAATAAACATGGTCTCCCACTTGAAATTCCAAGTGTCTTCTTTTATGATCTGCATAGCTCTTTTGTCTGTCATGTGCTTCTTTCAAGTTCTGTTGTACCTTTCTTACCATGTTTTCCATTTCTTCGAGCATTTCTGGTCCAGCCATGAGTCTGTCAGTCAGGTTATCCCAGCTAATTGGAGTCATACACTTTTTGTCGTACAATATTTTGAAAGGGATCAACTTAGCCGAAGTTTGGTACCCATTGTTGTATGCAAATTCTACTAAGTGCAAGTAGTCTTCCCACTTGCTCGGTTTTGGTTCTTATGTACATGCGGAGCATATCCTCTATGATCTGGTTTATCCTTTCGGTATGTCCATTCATTTGTGGATAGTAGCTCATATTGAAATTCAAGTTAGTGTTTAGCCCTGCAAACAATTCCTTCCATGATAGGAATATCTAAAACCACCATTTTAGGAATACCATGCAGTCTAAAAATTTCTTTCATGAATATTTCAGCAATGTTTATAGCTTTAAAAGTAGACTTTATACGAATAAAGTGTGCAGACTTACTGATTTTATTGATTACAACCATGACAGAATCATTATGTTTCTGAGTTTTAGGCAAACCTGTTATAAAGTTCAGTGATATAGTCTCCCATTTCCATTTTGGTACTGGTAATGGTTGTAATAGGCCGGTTGGGTAATGGTGCTTGACCTTAACCTGCTAATAATCTTGGCACCTAGCCAAGTAATCTTTTGTTTCTCCCTTCATATTAGGCCAGTAAAATAATTTTCTAAGTGTTGTTATTGTTTTCTGGTAACCTGGATGGCTAGAATACAGCTTCTTATGCACTTTGCCTAAAATTGTTAATTTTAACTCTGTTGAATCTGGTATGTAAAGTCTATTTTTAAATCGTAATAGTCCCTTCTTGTCGATACTTAGATCTAGTTTATCTGAGTTTGTGATACTGTTTTGAAATTCTGCCATCATCTTAGTGTAATTTCCGTCATTAATACTTTTCATCCTTATCCTTTGTTCTAGATCACATTCTGCCCTGCTGATATTTATTTCAAATAACCCATGGACTCTTCTACTTAAAGTGTCTACTACTTTATTTTACTTACCCTTGATATGTCTGACCTCGAAGTCAAATTCGCTCAAGAAGGCTAGCCATCTTGCTTGTCTTTCATTAAGATCTGGTTGGTTAAACATATATTTCACCTTGCTATTATTCGTCAATAGTAGAATTTTTTTTTCCATTATGTAGTGTCGCCACATTTTTAAGGCATGTATTACCGCTGCCAATTCTAAGTCATGAGTGACATAATTTCACTCGTGTTCTTTTAATTTCCAGGACTCATAACAAATAATGTGTCCTTCCTGAGTTAGGACACCACCTAGTCCTTATTTACTTTCATCAACACATACGGTGAAGTCTTTATCTGGGTCTGCTACCTTCAATATGGGTGCAGTTGTCAATAATTCCTTCATTTTTTTAAAACTGTCTTGACATTTCTCTGACCAGTTAAACTTGGTCCCTTTCTTTTGTAATGACGTGATAGGGTAGGCTATCTTGAAAAACCCTTCTATAAATCTACGATAATATCTGGTGATTCCCACGAATGACCAGATATCTTCCACATCATTAGGTACTGGCCATTCCATAATGGATTTTATCTTTTTCGGGTCTACGACAACACCTTCTAAGGAAATGACATGCCCTAAATATTGTATTTATTTTTGATAAAAGTCACATTTGTCGAACTTTGCGTATAGTTTATGTTTCCTTAATGTTTGCAGAACTATTCTTAAGTGTTCATCCTGTTCCTCCTATGTTTTAGAATAGACCAGAATATCGTCGATAAATACTACTACGAACGTGTCTAAGTACTCACTGAAAATGTTGTTCATCAAGAACATAAATCTGGCTGGTGTGTTAGTGAG
This sequence comes from Picea engelmannii, assembly GCA_009831015.1. Lineage (NCBI taxonomy): Eukaryota > Viridiplantae > Streptophyta > Pinopsida > Pinales > Pinaceae > Picea > Picea engelmannii. The sequence continues at coordinate 446,423 of ML778657.1, read as the reverse complement.
TTTGAAAGGTATGACTACAAACTCATAGTGTCCATATCTTGTTTGAAAAGTTTTTTTTTTTTATGTCCTCGTCCTTTATCCTAACTTGATGATAACCGTATCGTAAATCCAACTTTGAAAAGATCTTGGCCCCACCAACTTGATCGAACAGATCATTTATCCTTGGCAAGGGGTATTTGTTCTTAATACTCATTTTTTTTAGTTGTCTATAATCGATACATAGTGTTAGAGTACCGTATTCCTTTTTCACAAAGAGGACTCGTGCCCCCCATGGTAAGACACTCGGTCTAATATACTCTTTTTCCAACAATTCCTATAATTGTATTTTTAATTTTGTCAGTTCTGGTAGACTCATTTGGTAGGGTTCTTTTGAGATAGGGGTTGAACCGGGTAGTAGGTCTATGGAGAAGTCTATTTCCCTTCTAGGAGGTAATTTTTGGATCTCATCCACAAACATATCTCTGAATTCACGTAGGACAACAAAGTCTTCTAACTTTGGCTTATCTTCTTTTTCTAGTAGATTCATCACTTGGATGGCATAAAATTGACATCCCTTTCTAATACATTTCTTGAGTTGCATCGCTGAAACTTGTAGGATTGATACATGTTTTGGTTTACCTTGGGTTGTTCTAACAATTCCAAAATCATCTTTATAGCTAAGTACCTTTGTATAATAGTCTAGTACTTCTTTGTGTTGTTCCAACCAATTGATATTGATAATCATAGCATAAGATCCTAGTGGTAGGATGTTCAGATTGGTCCTTATATTTTGACCATCTAAGTTGAACTCAAAATAAAAAATAAAGTCAACTACTTTCCTTTTGGTACCTGTTGCTAGTTGTACAAGCCATGATTTTGCGTGCTTCAGTTTCTTAAGTTTATTTGACTCTACTACATCAGGGGTATTATAACTTAACATAGCTCCAGGGTCAATTAAAACATAAATTTGAGTGTCATTGATTTTACCTTCGATCTCTACCACTGAGGACTGGTGGTCAGCTTTTTGACCATATATCGCTACCTTTATCTGATGCAGACTTCTGCCCACATCTCCCACTGTCGAGGCCTCCTGCAAATCATGAACACCAGTTCTGTTTGCTGAAATTAAACGTGGACAATTCCTCCTTAGATGAGGTTCTCCACATTCCCAGCACTTTAGTGGCTTGCGGGAGCTGTCCCCAAACTTTTTTGTTCCCATATTTACCGGCTTTCTGTCGCCTTGCATATTCGGATGGCTGGAGTGAAAATCCTTTCTTGGAAATCTTTTTGCGGCATTCCGATACTGAGCTGGCCGATATCCCTTCTTCTGTTGGTTCATTCGATCTTGTTTCTTATCCTTCTAGGATTTGGGAAAATCCACTCGCTATTTGTACTGGTCATAGCACATACATGCTTTCCTGAATACTTCACTCAAGGATTTGGGTTTGTTGAACTCAATTCTGTCCCTATAGTATTATGGTAAACAACTTAAGAATCAATGGATTTTTACCTTATCCTCTTGGATGTATGGTACGAACCTTAGCAGCTCCAGGAATTTATTTATAAGGTCCTCCATAGACATATGTCTGAGTCGTAGCTCATAGAATTCTTTCGTTTTCCTTTCATAATAGCTTGTTGAAAGGTACTGTTTTTTTGAAATACTTCTTAAAGTCACACCATTCTAACTGTTTCTCCTTCAGGCCCTTGGCCATTTTCAGGTCTTGTCACCAAATGATGGCCTTCCCTTTCAGATTGTAGATGGCCATTCTGACCTTCATATTGCTGGAATAGTTGTATATTTGAAAGTATTTTTTGATGTCCAACAACCATGCCTCAGTTACTTCTCCTATCCTATATTATCCATCAATGGTGGTTGGTTTAATTTTTTTAAATTATCCTTCAAGGTTGTCCACTTGTTTTCTTTTTCTATCTGTTTTAGTTTTGTCTTCGGCTAAAGGTGTTCCTTCCGACGAACTGTCTCATTTTTTTGTTTCTGGCCCAGAGTTCTTGGAGCCCCTTTTGCCGACCTCTTCATTGTGGTTATCATCCTTTGGGATTTTCTTGGTCACTATGCTGTGCAGTAGGACTTCATTTATCTCTTACTGTTCTTGTTGTGCCTTCTTCAATTTCTCATTGTTTGCTTTGAAAACCTGCAGCTCAACAATAAGATTCCTCATTGTTTCCAGTACTTTCATAGGAGAGATCATGTCACTATTCTTCCTTGGGTCTCCATGAGGTTCTTGTTCTAGATTTCCTTCCATCCTGATTTCTGCATCATTCTGAGCTGCCATGATTAACACGAAACATAAAAGTATTAAGTTTGTAACAAAGAAGTTTTTATTAGTTTTTCATAAGTAAAATATATATGTCAAAGCGTTAATGTGGCCCTATTCAAGGCCCAGTGTTGTAAACTCTACTCTAATACCATATGTAATGTACCTCTAGTTGAGATAGTTTTTATTTTATTTTTTGTGTGTGTTTTTCTTTTGGCACATTAACCTCCAGCTTCTCGTTAACAAAAGCTATAGAACATGATGTTAAATTTTACCTTCATTATAGACCGACGTTCTATCTATTATATGAGGACAATACTCTGTTAAAACCTACTTCATACTTTATAAGGTGGGATGTCAAAAGGTTACAATACCTTTCAACACATATATTTCTTTATAAATCTTGATACTACTTATACCTATATTAACTTGCATACAATGTTTATTAGGATTCAAATCCCAAACTCCTTAAAACAAAAGGATTTTCATGTTGCACGCAAGTGTATAACATTTCTCTGTCATAAAGCATACCCATCAAGCTATGAAAACGTTGAGAGTTAAGATTTTGGTGTGACTCATATCAAGTCATAATTAGTGGTATTAACTTGTCAAAGACTGATTCACTGAAACAAATTTTCCTTAAGGCTCAGGCGTGGTCATACATTTGTAGTCATCCAACTTAAGGTTTTGAAATTAGACAAGTCTAACGCATAAGTCCTATGCAACTAATTCGTAACTAAAGGGTCATTCCATCGATAGAGAAGAGGGAAGGGTAAAAAAACTGAACGAGTTAGTTTTGTGACCGAAAATGCTTACAATTGGTTGGATGCGATATGACTGTCATTAATTTTGTATCTTGGTTGGTAAGGGAAGGAAAGTATCTGTCAGAAATAGTTAAAGCTTTGTGCCTGTGTTTAATGAGGGTCCTGCTCACACCAGTCTTGATGACTCTCCACCTTGCCTTCCCTACTCCCAATGTGCCAACTCTGTTCGAGCACATGGCCCAACGTCCTTTGGCATTTACTCTTGAAGTACACTCTTCACTTAGAGTTGGGCGAGCTCTTCCTCATCATTTTGAATTCTCAAGATAACCATATTGGATCTGCGATGGCTCTTTCAGGTGAGGAGAAAAATGTGCACTGAAGGTCATTGTTCAGCCCTTCCAGTCAACCCGACCCATTTACCTGGTAAGATTTTCTTTCTTATTATGAATCTGTTATGCAATTTAAAACAAGAGACGTATAGGTCTGGTGTTTCCAATCGGTGAGGGGCCCTTTTTACTTTCAGTTTGTTCACCGGTTTTTTTCGTGTATTTCTTTTCGATGTACTGAGAATGGGGCAGTCCTTATCACTCTATTTCCTCGCTCTCAAAGCTCAGAGATTCATTGGTTTATCCCCCTGGTAAAATAGCTTAGGGTCTCCATTATTGCCCAAGATCACTCTACTTCACGCTCTTAGCCGGTGGTTACAAGACAAGACCAGGATCAAAATATATGAGGGTTTTTGTTGTTGTGTTAAAAGGGTTAGGGTACTTGTGCGTGGCAACTCCTTTACTCCTAGCCTTTCCTTTGCGATGGTTGCATCCTTCTGTTTGGCATTTCGTTCAGTCCCTTAGTTCCATTTTCAATGAAGTCGTAGTCATTACTTATTGGGTAAAGAAAAGCCAATACTACTTAGAGATACTCACGCCCAATTCCCAGAATAAACCTTACGACATATGTCTTTTGAATAAAAGGTTTAGTGAGTAATTTTTATAAGGGTAATGCTTCTATCGAATAAGAGTCTGTGCCAACAGTTTTTTCTTGTATTGGTAATGCCAACTGTTGCGACCATGTGTTGACTATTTTCTCACATTACTTTCGATAGTCTTGCTTTAGGGAGGGTTGCGGAGATTCAAAGTTTGGGGTAATATCTTGATTCGAAACAAGCCTTTGTTGGAACTCGATATACTTGTCTTTTTAATAAAGAAGACAATACCATCATCTAAACTGCTATGTTAAATCTATTGTTTACTATAACTATATTTTTGTTTTGTTATAATTTTGTTTTCGTTCACAATATTGGTATAATCACTAATGGTGGGATTTTCTAATGCGAGGACCCATCAGAGCCTTGTTACACACTTCTCCCATGGCTTGGATGTCCATCCAGGAGACAATCGACAAGGAACGAAAAGGGCGAGGCCACCAAATCAGAAGTTAAGTACTCTCTGATATATTTCATTAATAGTAATTATCTGTTGGTATTCTATTAGTTCCTGTGAACATTATTAATTTTCGAAATTGATAACTCTTTCAAGCCTATGTACAGGAAAAGATTTTGGAGCCTCCTCTTCATCTTCGATAAAAAGGTATTCGAGTTCCTTTACTTCTAAACACTAAGGAGACCCGACAAAAGAGGGTTATCAATTTTGATTTGTAGGCGTTCAATAAGGAACTTGGTTTCCACAGTGGTTTGGAAAGAGGGAAAGTTTCTGTAACCTTGAGTTTAGGTTTGACAGTGAAGAATAATGATAATTCATAGGTTTTTCCTATGGAAATTTATTTCCAGTTGAACTAAACACTGTAAGGGTTTTTGTATCAGACAACTCATTTCACTATTCATATGCATCTTAGACCGACACTTGGTCTTTAAGGTCGTCGCTTCAGTATTTTTCTTTAAATCTCTGTATGATTCAAAACTTACAGTTATAAAGGTTTTGGAGGGATTATCTATAAATTGAAGGACTATTTTCTTAAATATAAATTTTCTTTCTTTCACTCAGGCGTATTGTATTATCTTGATGGATCTAAAATATTCCTATTTTCTTTACTGCTGAAAGAATTTAGGGACAGGTTTATCTGAGTCGAGTATTAAGATATGACTTGTGGTTTATATAAATCGATATGAAAATACTTATGAATATATGTTCGTGACTATTCGCTTTAGACGTTTTTACTGTGTGGGGTAAATCTATCTTGTTGGTAATAGTTTGCACTTTCAAATTCAAGATGCGTAAACCGGGGTTTGATAAATAGATGTTGTCTTTTCTAAAGCATACATTTTTAGTTCTAGTGATAATACATAAGAATGTAGGTGTATATATACTTTACTTGATCATGTTTGCTTTCGAATTCATAGGTTTGTAATTAAAAAAAAAAACAAACTTTGTGTATAAGTTATCGCAACAAAAATGACGATTTACAATTTATAAAGACTTGCAGAAATACATCAATTTATATGGGCAGATTTTGCCTAGGATTATTAAATCCATACTAGTTATAATAATTGATCTAAAAATGAAGAATACTTGAAAAACTTGAATAATTATTGCAAGTTAAATGTTATGTGTTTAAAGCAACAAGATCAATTTGCAACACATAAATTAAGGATTACTTATGCAAAATGCACATAGACAGCAACATAAACATTGAACATCAGCACATAAACACAACAACTTGATAAAGGAGTTCACCCCTCTCCGGGCTACATCTCCTGGTCCAGCTTCCAATGGATCATTATTATTAAATTGATCAAAGTGCTCAAAAACATGCCTTATAATGCTCAAAATGACAAACCGACTGCTCCAATGGCTTCCCAGCGTCCCAAAACCCCTGTCTGGGCTCTTTCGGCACCTGAAACGGTCGAAAAATGAGAAAGATATGCCTCCTTGAAGTCTCCTTCTCCAACTTGTTGTCTGTGGTTCTACAAATTGTACTCCCCCTTGAGCAAACCCGGCTCACACGCTTATTTAAGCGTAAAAACTCAGTCCCGTATGCAACCGCGCACCGGTACAAACCGTAGGATGGTTAAGGGCGCACCAGCCCCTAACCGCCTCAGCGTCTGGGCACATGGCACATAGGACCTTGGGCTAGGCGCAAAAGTAGTTTAACTATTATATAACTCCCGGGTGGTTAACCCACCGGTCAAACCATACACGCACTTAACCAAAGGTTTAAAACTCCTGCGCGCATGTTTTAATACAATGGCAAACATATATATATATATGCATTGCAATACATTGCAATACATTGCAATGTAATACATTATAATGCGCGTGCGCCAATGGTCGGGTTTTAAAATATGTGGCCGTATGTAAAACAATGTGGCCACAGGTCAGGGCTTAGCCCCAGCACGCCCCCCTTTCCAACTATTACAACACACGACTTTAAATACAAGCGCGTTCACATCATATACAAGGAACATCGGCGGGAAAGTTGGCTAGCGGAGTGTTATGAAGTCATTGGTGTTGGGGGAGGTCCGGGGGTCAAACCCCACAGACTCCCCATAAAATTTTACATAACCAATTAGACAAAATTGAAGGGGACACGTGGCGCCTCCAGATTGGACCACGTGTCCTCATCCCATTTGCCAGCAATCCGAACACGTGTCAACACACGATTCGTCAACATCAACCAATAAAAATGTGTCACATCTTCCACCTTCCATGTCATCATGATGGTATGGCCCTGCCACGTCATCGTACGGACTGTACGGACAGATATAGTCAGCATCCAAAATTTTCCCTGTTTGGCTTGGCGGACAGATCGTGATAACTCCTTCATACAGACTCCATTTGCGAAAGTAAATATACTGTCGGAATCAGGAAGACGAGACAGACGCAATGGCACTATTTTCGTCGCATTCCGAGAACTTTGAAAATTGAGCAAAATTTGATCCCCTGATCACACCTCCCAATTGGAAAGCTTTTGGACCTCCAAAAGACTATCTCAATCTATGTGAAGATGAGGGTATAGTTCCCTCACCCTTCCAACCTCAATCCACTTGGCATTGCTTGGATTCGTCCCTTTAAGACCAACTTGCAAATACTCCACATTTCCTCGCTTCGAAGTTCGCATCCTCCTGTCAAGTATGGTGTCTTCCTGCAGTTCTGTTAGATACTCTAGAGAAAAATCATCTATGGAAGGAATCTGAACATGCTCTCCTTGATCATCAATCAACGGAGGCTCATACAACTTCAAATTCTCAACATTAACAACTGCATACATCTGCATATATGGAGGCAAATCTAAACGAAAAGCATTGTTACCAATCTTGCCAACAATTTTGAAGGGACCATATCGAATTGGTTTCAACTTTTTACCTTCTCCTTTAATCCTATATTTGTTGATGTAAAGCCACACTTCATCACCAACTTCGAAACGGTGATCAACACGATGCTTGTCATGTCTCGCTTTGTACTTGGCCTGACTCTTTTCCAACTTCTCTTGCACCACCTGATGTATCGACTAAATTTGTTCGATGAACTTCTCTGCCCGATAAATATCATATTTCCCATCAACAACAATATCTTTCCCAAAGATGAAATCTAAAGGCGACTTGGGCAAATAGCCAAAACATGTCTCAAATGGCGACGTTTGCGTCGAAGAGTGCTTGGCTCGATTGTACGCATGCTGAACGTAGTGTAAATGTTCATCCCAAAGCTTA